>JAUKWC010110486.1:0-24130 GCA_032356245.1 Endocladia muricata
CTCCGCCATCCTTCATTCCCATTATTCGCCTTTTCTCAAAACTGCTGTAGTTCCCAAATCACCGAAACATTTCCCCTCGCGCCCACCATCTGCGACTCGGCCATCCTCGCCACAGAACGTCATTCACGGATTTGACCGGAGCCAGAATTGCAGCTGGCGGCGGAGGGAGAATATCTACGGATCGAAGCGGGCGTGGAACCCTCGTAAGCAGAGTCCTCGCCTCAGAAACGGGTACTCCAGAACCTTTCTCGGCACGTACGCCTTCCATGCGACCGCTCTCGACGCCGAGAAACTTTGGAGGATGAGGTATCGGGACAGCCGCCGTGGAGGTGGGAAGGCAGCCGGTGTCCTTTCGGACTTTCGCGAAGGCCGACTGCAAGTCTACGGACATCTACCTGCATAGTAATCAAAATTGAGAGATGCACCATGTTCTTCGCAGAAGTACGGACGCGGCGACCGATGGCCTACTGGCGGTATGGTTGAGCACGGTTATAAACACGACATTCGCGCCGTGCCAGTCACGGTGCTATGCTGCGCCAGCCGTCCGGTACCAGATATTGCTGACGAAGTCATCCGGGACAGCATCGCGTTGCGCGAAGAGGTCGGGTGTGCTACGAAACAATGACCCCATCGCCCTCCGGCCGTCTTAACCCGGAAACGGTGGAAAAACGGCATAGAATTGGCTCGCTAGCGCCGTGGCGTGCACTTTACTAGACGTGAGGATGGTAAATACATGACTGGTACGGAACGTCTCTCGTATCCGTTCCAGCAAAACACCTTCGCTGTACTAGTGCACATCGAAATGCCCTCGTTTTATTACTTCATGAGTCTCATCTACTTCATGCAGATCGCCGCGGACGACACTGCCACAGACCAGCTAGAGTTGAGTAACGGGAAAACTGCGACAGCAACGAGAACAATCATTCTGCTGTCAGTTACCGGCCCGCCGGCAAAATGTCGCTACGTACGCGAAGTCATAATTTTCTCCGACGCTCACGCCTTATCCGACCGCTAACCAACCTAACCCTGGGCAGACCATCCAATAAGAAGATGAGCATAACGCTCCTACATGACGCATGGGTTTAGTTGGAGGGCCCTGAAGTCGTTGTTTTGTCCGAAGCTTCTCCATGCCAGCTCATCAAGAAAAGGGACCTCGAGGTCACATTTGAATCCGAAGCTTCTTACGAGTGCGCGCACATGCTTTTCGAACTTGTGCTAGACTTCTTCGCGAAATACGGCAGGCCTTACACCCTGAAAGCTAGAAATCACGGGGAACTGATATTTCGCGATGAAAGCTCCTCACGATTCCCGTTCAAGGGCTGTACCTCAACCTAATGTGCCGATTCCTGAAAAGAGATAACGATTCTCGAGGGGATCCGGATAAGAACAAGAAGTCAGGGAGTACACGCTTTGCAAAAGAGATACCTGCGGAGTCTGCCCCCGGGCCAGGGAAGAACGGTGCTGCGGCTCGCGTGAGGATCAGAGCTGCTGGACCTCCGAGATGGACCTCTTCCTAGCGTGCTGTTGCTTCTCACATGACTGTGCGTGAACCTGATGTCGCTGCGCGGAGCGCCTCAACAGTACTGGCTGCCATAAAGTGGCTTTCGACGGAGAGAGCGGCTGCGTCGTTGTCAAGGTCAACGACTCGATTTGTGGAGGCCGTGCCGTCGGGGCAGTCCAGTGTGTCAAATAGGTGGTGAGGGAGTCGAGACAAGAGTTCGTGGAGGAGTACAAGGAAGAGAACGGGAATGAGAAGAAGCTCGAGAAGACGAAAGGTACTTACGACATCAGACTCCAATGTCACGGCGCCTCGCAGGTCCCCAACTACGAGGTTCCGAATTGTCTGCCGGTCAGCACTACAGGCGACGTCACGACTTTGGACCAAGGTCTGGACCATCTCGACAAACTTGCAAAGGTCTGCCCGCGAGATCAAGACGAGGCCACGGTGCGGCTGCTGATGGACCGATACTAATACCCCGTGCTCTGGCTGCTTTCAATCCACATACCCGTTCGGTACCGAGCGTACTTATAAGTCACTATCTGGAATGTGGTAGATGTTCATCGGCTGCAATTTCCCCTGGCTACCAACATCCACTTTAGCGAGCGCGATGGTGCCAATATACGGCCAGAGACGTGGAAGTCCAACCGCCCATCGACGCTCGTAAGGAAGACACTAGCGGAGCCGAATGGCCATTATGGGTGTGGATAGGCGTAACTTGAGGAGCGATCGGGTGACATTGGGCACCTCGGCCACAGTTTCATCGAGAAATTTGCTGCCTGCACGAGCTTTCTGCGCTGAAGGGTCGAGGCCATGACGATGGCGCCCAACCGGAATTTTTCGCCAGTCGAGAAGCTGTTTTCGTTTAATGCGGGCACGTTGAAAGTGGTAAGTGCTTCGGGACAGGGACCAAGTGAGACTCAGTGGATCCAAATCTTCAACAATGGTGAAAACGAGAGCAACACAGTAGACTAGGAACTGCGGAACGACCGCTACTTTCGGACACAGAGCATGGTATTGGAACCCTGCGACTCGAGAGGGGGCTGGGTATGGGCTCTCCAAACGCGTGGGCGACTGAGTACATGGATGGCTCAGCTCGTAGCGTACGCTGGTCCGAGGAAGATATGAGACAAGAAGGTGTTCATGCTTAAAACTCGGGGTAGGCTTTCGCTGACTAGGCAAGATCGCGAGGGGAAAGCCCTACAAATCAGCTTTGCCGAGAAGTGACAAGCCGACATGCTGGAACTCTTTGCAGTCGGGCACGGGCTGGTGGGCTTTCGTTTGTGATCTTCGAACTATTTGCATTTGCCCCCATATAAGGAGGAACGCGAGCAGGTGTCAGCAGCAGCATCGTTCTGGCCGAAAAAGATCGTTATTCTACCGAACCCCATCTGCTTTCAGCATGAACACCTAAAGCACGCGGGAGCTGGCTTTGATGACCGTATCACAGATGAAATGACTGCAAGAAACCACGCGTACTTCACGCCGGAAGGAAAGGGCTTGGCAGACGAGGTCTTCTACGCACCGAGTGGGGCGCTAAGCTTCCAGCCCCGCGCAACGGCCCGTGTTTGTGGTAGAAGTAGAAGAGCAGCCGACGATCAGGAAAGCGAGGAGGCTGGCGACGTGATTCGGTTTGAATACCTGGACATGGACAGCAGTAGTAGGGAACACGACGCTAATTCTAGTGATACCAGTTTCGAATTCGATAACCGCGAGGGTTTCATTGCGGATGGAGACAGTAGTGATGATAACCGCGTAATTCCACGAGGAATTCACTGAATAGCTTTCAGTAGAGCAGTCTGCGACAATATCTGCGAGGGCAAGATCCGGTCTTGTCTACCAGAGCCCAAAATAGCGCCTGGAAAGACTGGAGCTGAGACGCCAGAATGAACGGCCAGAGAAGTGAGTTATTTGGGAGCTCCGTAGCAGATAGAAGGAGCTGGAGAAGTACTGAAAATCTGGACAGTGGGGAGGTTAATAATGAGAGGGACTGAGCCCTCCTTATGGAGAAACACTTGCGCCGATTTATGGTCAGAATTTTATTTCAAGGACAGTATCTATCTGGACGTACATTTTCACATATGAACATCCCAGCTCCAGTCGTTGGTGACACTTGACCAGTCTTCAAACTTACTCGCTTCTCAACACCACAAAGTACCCGTCGACAACCTCTTTTCGGCGTCCAATCGCCGTTCTTTTGGTGTCTACGCTTCGTGTTATACGTGTCAGACCTGTCTGGCACCAAAAGTTTCCACCTGCCGTCCCATGGGGCCGACTTTTAACGCGGCTGCAGCGAAGGTGGGGTGAATCGTTGCCGTCAGTTCTCCCATCCTTATTGTAAAAATATGTGGCCATGCAGCGTAGTCAGAAAACAGTTCCATAAAGACCGATGCTGACTCCAAAGTAGGCATCAGACGAGAGCAGCCAATGGCACCGCCTTATTGACAACCAGGTGGCGCGTCACATTTGCTCTCATGCGCACGTTGTTCGTCAAGAATGTTACAATTCTTCAAGCAACCTCTACTCCGTAAACATAGGACGAAGGACGAAACTAGTACGTCTGACCCTCGCAAAACAGTTGATGTTCTTCTTGTCGGAGCCCTCCAGACTGAGGCCGTCGAGTAGCACCCATCTAGTCCGTCACTTCTGAGATAAGTTGCGAGGTAGTCCTGGTTTGCGTATCACTAGGGTTGAAATACTTCCTGCGGAGTAAGGGGATAGCCTTTACACTTCGTCACATGTAATGTAACCTCTGCACGATTGTGGGTGCCGCAGTGCAGGTAAAATTCACCGACAACAGTTCTCAGGTCTGTCGAGCCGCTCATTGCCCATAAAGGCCGTGGGGATTTTTCTTGCAACGGCGCGCAATCCATAGGAGGGCAGTTAAAAGGGCAGCTGGCCAAAAGTAATCTTATCGGCTAGAGCCCGGCTACCGGTCACCATGGGCCATTGTTGTACGTATGGTGAGATGCAGAACTATATTTTACCGCAAAGTCGGCACCAAGAGCTGTAGGTTTCACTAAGAAAAGATCTGCGACAAATGGCTGCAGACATTCACTGACCGTGCCAGCTCAGAACGAATTTGCGTCGGAGGTCTGGGTCCGTGCGCAAAATCGTCGCACCTGACGAACTCCATGTTTTTGAATGTCACGAAGTCAGCATCTAACAGCATTCCGATAAATGCAGTACGAATGGGGGGTTTTGAAGGCTACTACACCCGGCCGACGCCCGCGTGTATTTTCAAGAAGATACATGTCGGCTATTTGTCTGCAGAACAGGGCGACAATCTCCTATGTTCACTGTCCTGACCAGGTGGGGACAGGTCGTCGTTTCACGCGTCTGCAAAACTCGATTCAAGCAGACCACACGGTCTCGCTCAATGGCTTCCTACTGGGTCCCAGACACCAGAGGAGGGGCCAGCGTATCCGCAACCTCGACATACCACTTGCCGTTCTGGGACATGCGTTTACGACTGTGGACTGCGAGGGCGTACTTTATCGGTCTTCTTGCCGGCCGAGCTGTCGGTATAGCGCTGTTGGATTCAGAAGACAAGATTTCCCGAGGCTTCGTGAGAGGCGCGGGCCCGGAACCTTCGTCGAATGCCCTGTGAACTGCGCAGCACAAGTCTCGCCTGGTAAGCATACTGGTGCTCTTCCAAAGCAATGGACATGCGAAAAATGACTGCCGACATTGATTGTATTATCAGCGTCGATGGCAAGCCTGGGAACAGTGACTGAACTTCTCGCAAAGGGTAATTTTGAAAGCGACTGAAGGTTGAACTTATAGACGGTCACCTACGACAGAGTCTGGGATCCTCTCCCTCGCAAACACATGCAAAGATGCATGGTCGAGCTCGAACCGCAAACTGCAACAACTACCTCCTCATATTTTCACGAATGAGCTCAGCGCGCCTGTTGTCATTCGCGATACGTCTCCGGTACCAGATTGCATTAATTTTCGAACCTTTTTCTCTCCTCAAGCGCTCCTAAACATCGTCCCGTTTCCAGTGCGGCCAGTCTTGCGGTTGAGCCAAACTTTTCCCCAACTCTCTTTCTATCACGTGTGGAGGAAACCGTGTTTTGCACGCGCATGTAATGTTTGAGGTCGCTTTAATTCTCCCTATTAAGTGGCGGTTTCCCGCCTGATTAAAAGGAGAATTAGTGCCCGAATCTGGTCGATAGCTGCTCGCCGTTCAGAAATCTGTCTCGTCGGGCAAATTGAAAAAATGCCGACCGAGCATAGAGCTCCATACGAAAAGTCGTGGCGGTCCCATTTGAGCCTCAGTTTGGCGCCTCGCACTCTGAGAATACCACTTCTTTGGTAGCCTTCACACTTAGAATAGTACCGGGCGACGAGTCTAAAGCCGGGCTGCCAGCTTTGTGAAGGCACGATCTATAACCCGCCCATTGAAGCTCCTCGGGACTCCCCGGCGTTTTGAGGAGACGGTCCTCCATGTTGGACTGTCGGTTCTGCACCCTCGACATGGCACATTCGTTAATAATTGGTTTCGACTTTACGCGCTGACGTTTGCTACCATAGAGAACTGTCCTGTGACCGGAGTTGGATCTTCTCTCCTTTCGCGAGGTTCTGGTTCGCAAACAGGTCAAGATGCAAACCTGCGTACTTCATTCCCGACGTCCACACCACCATACAGCCCCCCCGGCTTCTTCAACCACTAATGGTAACGGATTTCGGGTCTCCATGAAACTCTGGTCTGTGCCAGATCATCTATCTCTCAATCTCCATGAACACTGTACAGAATGCACTGGATACCCGGCATGATCTGCAATGAACCAGAAGACGTAGTCTAGTACATATTGATACAAAATGCATGTAGCGGGGCCGTCTCCAGAGACGATCCTACCACTTCCAGGTGCACCCCATATCACGTCGTTGAGGAGGTCTTCAGCAAGCTCCTGAACCTTTGGAGAGGCAGTAATCTCGCACTTGGTGCCGACAGCGTCTTCACAAAAATCTTTTTCGACGCTCTGTAGAGTGTCGCTGTCGCCGTCGTCATATTGGTCGCGCCTCATGAGAAGAAAATAATTGAGAAGCCCTACACAGCTTTTCAAGTCGCGCGCGTACATCTGAACTGGTCCACCCAATGGTCCCCTGGCGTAGGATACTTCAAAAGCAGTTCGCTCGTGCTCTCAGTGCTCTTCTCCTCAGATTACAGCACGTCCGAATGATTTCCGTCGTCGACTATTTTCACAATCTCTCCGAGGTCTAAAAACCAAATTCCTTCCGTACAACTAGTACAATTAGTCAGTGCAAGGACTAAACGTACCGACTGCTCTAGTAGCTCTCTCTCGCAACCTGCACCTCTGCCAGCACATTTCTCCGCCAGGACTGACTGCCTGGTTGTGTGACCAACACATGCGGGTATGCTCTCATACTCGGGATTTGTACGTCATGGCGTCGAGCTTGGGCACTTACCATCGCCTTATTTTCTGCATCAAAAACGAGGCCCTTCTCTCGTCTCTCTTCGGGCCCATTCATCCGCTGACTCTCCTTTTCATTAACTCCTCGGCTGTACCGCGTGAGAAATGAAAGCCACAACTTAAGGTGTAGGAAAGTAACAAAAAAGAGTCCATTGCGGGTTTCAGCATACAGAGAGTGGAGTATTTGCATGAAAGCTTCCGTGTTCTTATAGGTGAGAATGTAGTCGGTAGAGTTTTCTTTGATCGCCGTGCTTCTCGTGTTAGACAGGTGGAGCCGTCAGGAGCAGCTGAGCATCGTTTCCTCCTGCGCTCAGCAGAATCATCGCATCGATCGGTATTGAGGTCGTCGGATCAGCACCTATACACACGGCAAAGCGACTCGATGACGTTCGGCAACTCTGCGAGAAGACTGATGGGAGGATCTTCACCGGTGGGCTACTTCTCCGTCAGGTCCTGGGGCGATGGAGATGGGGTAGTACGGGTCGTTGGCTGCGGTGATTCGTGGACTGGATCTTCCGGCTACGGGAAGCCAAGAGAGAGGTGTGCAGTTGGCAGGACCATGGCGGTACTGCCTCCCTCCAGTCTCGAAGAGATACCAGATTTATCTTCAGCCTCTACATTAGTATCCGACTCTGCGGCGGGCAGCAAGAAGGGGATATGCTTCTCCTTTGAAAAAGAACTTCTCGTCTTTGACAAGAGCCGGTTAAGGGTAGATTCAAAAATCTCACTTATTTTCGTCATGCGGCTCGATTTTACGTCTACTGCCTGTTCGACGGAGCTTCCCTGCAGGTGCAGATCTGTCTCGTCTTTCAGCTGGGAAAGGAACAGAAGTCGGACGACAGGCGGGAGGTCCTCCAATGAGCGTGGTGCGCGACGGTGGCACCCACCTACAACGGCACGGTCTCGTGTCTTCCAAGTGAGCATCCAACTGCCTGGAGGCTACCTTGGTAAATATTGAACAGGCAGTATTATATTCGTGCGCTTTACGCTGAAGCCCAAAAGCCTTCTGTGCACCAGCACGCGGGGTGGCATAGACCCTTGGGTAGTGAGACCCGCGCAACTCCAAGCAGCCCCAGTAGATCTGTTCGTGGCCGTGCTTGAAAGTATACGACGATTTGCTTGAAACGATGGCTTACAACAGTGACGAGGACAGGTTTGCAACGACCCTCTTTTCCGCACCTTTTCTCTCCTTTTTGCTCCATCCAAGTAGTCTGGTATTACTCTCCTCTATAATTGCCACTACACTCTCTTGTAGTGTGACTCCATGCAGCATTGCTGCCAAGCCGTCAGCCCATAACCTGAGAGCCCAAAAGTACTTAAAGCGCAGACGAGGCAGCAGATAGGCTCCAGCCAGCGCCTCGCAATCTGAAACCTTGGCTACCTGCCCTTTAGTTGTCCCAGCCCGAGTCAGCAGGTGCACAGAAAACCCGAAAGGACCACAGCTCAAGCTAGTCCTTTTCAAAACGAGGCCATGTTTCCATCCACATCACGAGTGGCAGAGGTGGATTGCTTCGAAGAAAATGGGCAGTTCGAAGTTTACGAGGTGGCCGACTGCAATACTTCCAAGGAGAACCACAGTCGAAATCCTGCTGAGTCTCGACCGAATAGACGCTTTCGTACCGATCATGAACACCACGCACTTGTCCCGGGTGTGGTCTCCATCGGTGATCTTCGCATCACTCTGGTGCTTCCGCGTCAGCGAGACCATTTCCAGCCCTAGGCGTGCTATCCACTCGATCTGCTAGAGGCCTAGGTCGCCACAGTCCGGGTCGTCATTTTCGCTAGGAATACGGGAGTTTCTCCTAGTATTGCGCTGCTCGCTCTTCACTGAGCCAATTTCCCTCCGTTCAAGTGACGCGGTGGAGTCTCCTGCGATAATTAACTCCAGGAAGGCTGAACTTTGGAACTTCAAGAGGTCAAACTTTGCATTCACACCCCGCGACGAGAGAACAGTGATGAACGAGAGTAGCCACACGGTATCTGCCTCGATTCGGGAGAGGTCACCTCGGGGTAGGGTTGCCGAAGAAAGAGAATCGAAAGACGGCAAGGAGGGTAAAAACACTGCAAATGCGAGGATGGAGATGCAGAGTGGCACCGGTAAACCAGGAACGATCACGTAGCTCGAAGTGTAGAGAGGAAAGCCGAAAACGAGGCAGGCGAGCAACGAAAGATTAGGTCGACACACTGGTGTCACGAGCGTGGGAGGCAGCGTGAGATGGGAAAGGTACATGGCGATTGCGATGCGCACAGGGAGGATAGTGGGCGAGATTACAATGGGCGCAGAACCGGGCACCTTCGTACCTGGTAGGGAAAGTTGCGACTTGCAGAACCTACCTTACTAAAGTTTGGAATGTAAGTGCTCCTCTTAGAGTCCCGCGGGCACGGGTGGGGGATGGTCATCACCTAGGCTATGGGTAATAATCTGGTCTAGCCGAAACTCATAAGCAGATGAACAATATTTTCTTGAGGTCGGTCTGGCTAATCCATCCGACTGTGCATTTGCACATGTGCAGATTACTGCCTCTGTCGGTACCGAAACCCTCTCCGGCCACGAAGTGTTTAGGCTATAGAAGTACACAATCATCCAGTGCAGTCCACTAAACATTGCATCGTTCTGTGCGCCATGTTACTCGCCACCAGGTTTGCCAGTTCAACCTCCCATGATACCCGAATCCCTGTACCCCTGGCACTACAATGCTGGTCTCTTCATGTTTCCATTATCGACTAGTACTCGTACACCCTCCCATCAACACGCATTCTTCCTCTCGTCCTCCGGCCGCCCTTAGTAAAGCCTCTCCTTCTGTGTTCTGAACTTTGGCCGTTTCTAGCCTCCGTCGTATCTCCAAAATGACCGAAAGACTTCCTGTTGCCAATTTGATATGCGACTCGCTCTCAACGGCCGAGAACGTGCGTCCAGCGATTGAGTGAAAGTCTTGTCTGCCACTGCCAGCGGAAGCCCTGGAGGTCAGGCCTATACTGGTCGCACAACCGTCATATTCGAGCTTTCTGCCCCGCTGACGTCCATGCGGCGACGGACTCGGCGAGTTACGCCCTTCTTCATATGCCTGTCCTGGATCAGGGAGTTTTGACGGCCAAGGTTCTTTTTTTCTGTTTAGTGGGAATGAAAGAGCACGTCTTGTCGTAGTAGGTGTCTTCCGAAGCCGGTCACGAGTCCGCCTCGGTCGACTTGCACAATGTGAAGATCATATAGCCACAGCGGGCTAGTTCCGAAAGCACGGACACCAACGTTGACTGCTCCATCGCGAATATGGCTGTGAATAGCCATAACCACACCCTTACTATCGTATTCGGGATCTTGCGATTTCTTCGGTACCGACTTCGCGCACGAAAGGGTCGAGCCTGAGGCGGTGTTTCCCGAAAATGAACAGTAAAAATATACAGGTCCTCCATCGCTCTCAGCACTTCTTCAGTCTGGAAAGAGAAGACAGAGGGACAGCTAGGACTCTCGACCGCCGCCACATGCTTCTCATCGATAGGAAAAAGGGGCTGGATATGACGGCAACTGAAACTTACGTCGGACGAGTCCTTGTAGAACACCTCTGCGGGATTGGGACGCATCTACGAGCCGTTCTTACAATAAGTCACGGCCTTCATACACTTTATGCAAGTTCCTCCTGTTGGGAACAATATCGCCCGGCCCGTGTGGAGTCAGTAAGGAACCGGAAACCTTTTGGGAAAGGCCAATCCACTCCCGATGGCGGGTCCACCCGCCTATTTCGCTGTAGGGCACATATCCGAAGTCATCCTCAGATATTCATACGTCCTTAAAATGCTCAGCGTCTAGATCTCCGCTATCTCCACCTCTAGAAACATCGTCATTGCGTCCCTTGATGACCCGCATCTGTGATCAGAAAGCCATAGAGTTGGTGCTCCATTCATGCAGATCACGTCATGGGTCACCCACAACCTGGACTGCAACGAAGCGATTGGCTCTGAGATTATCCTTGAGTACGCTTAAAAGCCTTCCGAAGCCTTGCTAGACTTTTCCGAGAAGTAAGGCAAAACCACGGCCCTCAATTGCGACAGTTACGTCGAGATCAAGAAGCAATAATTTCGGACCCTCGGCATCCGCATTGACGCACTGTACCTCCACCAGATACGATGGTTCTCAACGAGCGACACGGATTCTGAAGATGACTCGGAAATGCGCAGCAAGGCTGGCCGTACACGCGTCGCGAACAGAACACCTGATCACCTCGCTCCCGGACGTAGCAAGTAGATCGTTTTGTTTCTTTCACAATCAGAGCTCCTGCGCACTAGACAACCTGTTTTACAAGGCATACCCCTACTTCGTGTGACACTGTACGTAGGCCGGCAGCCCTTCTGCAGAAGCTCGTAAAATCGTCGGCTCCGACGAGCAAAGCACTCCCCAGAAATCTGGCGGTGGGACCTTTGCCACGCTAAACATCTCGACCGTTGGCGGTCGCCGAATTGAGGAAGTTCACCAGAGTGAAGTGGAAGGAGGGGCAGTCGACTCGAGATGTCACGTATAAGGCCAGGATCGGGAACCCGGAGAACGAAAAGGCCGAGAAGACAAAGGCAGCCCGTGGGGATAGGGGCCAACGTCACTATACCCCGCATAGATGACTGTAGGCGAGCAGTGATGATGACATCATGCCGGTGCTTGAAGTTTACGAGGAGAGTTTCGATTGACTCGCATATGTCTACCCCCCACATCTGCACACGGACACGCTGAGGCTTCTTAATGAGGACGACCCGCACCCTACGCCCTCACTGCTTTCAATCTACACCCGCCTGAAGCACTGAGCGTACCAGTAACGCCCCGCCCCGTCAAGAATGTCATGCCAGTCGCACGAGCCGAGTCCTTCCAGGCTGGCTACTTGCCTTAACGCTAGCATGCCAGAAAGGATTTGGGCCGGGACATCTCGAAGGCCAGCCGACGTCATGTGCGCGCGTGAAGTACGATAGCATTCGGGGTTAGAGACTGTGGTGGCGGAGACGCCTACTTTGAAAGGCGGCAAACGAAGCATAAATACCTCTGCTACCTTTGTGTAGGGAACTGCGCTGGCGACGGAAGCATTCCCCACGGAAGCCTCGAGTCACTTACGACGTCGGCGAAGTGGAAAGTTTGCCTGGTTGAGAAGCTACGCTCTCCCGTTGTGAGCTTTAGGGAGGGCGGCAGAACTGAGATAGCAGCCGATTTAGCCCTCGTTGAACCCGATCGTGAGCTAATTGGAAGGCGATAGCTGCGCAGAAGCCGATAACTCGGAGTGGCGCGATACTCCAGCACCTGGAGCCTGTTCATGGAATCTGAAGAGTGAACAGTGCATCTGGTGTGGCTTTTCAAAGCCGTGCGCACCTAGGTGCGTACGTTAGTCAAATTGCCACCGACGCTGGTTCAAGGAAGATATTGGGTAGAAATATGTCTATGTGTAACGTTAGTGGTCAGGTTTCACTGCCTGCGAAGGACTGGCCACGGGAAGCGGCTCAGGATAAATTCTATGATATACTGAAAACTGAACGTCTGCGCTTTTTTAGCGTCGTCAGCAGGGCGATGGGCTTCAATTTGTGTGTGTGCAACTATTTCCATAAGTTTGCGGACAGGGAGGAAAGCGAGCAGGTTGGCGCGACGCCGTCGGTCTTTGCGGAGAAGGTCATGATACGGCCAAACTTTCTCTTCATCGGATACAGGCATCTCTTACACGCTGGGGCCGAGTATGGAGACCGTACAACGGAAGAGATGACGGTATATTCTTATGTGTACTTCGCTTTGGAAGTGTTCGATGTGTTGGCCGAAATGCTAGGCGCGTTGAGAGCGACCGCGCAGTTCCCAGCCAGCGCCATGACCCTGGTTGTATTTCAAAGAATAGAAGAGTTTGGAAGTATGACAATGCCGACGATGCCACTGCCAAAGGGTCTGCATACTCCGCCCCGTATGGAAGTGGAACAGCAGCCAGTGTTGGTTCCGGAAAAATCGCTTCGGACACCGACGAACCCGAGGGTTCCATGACCAGTTTGACAAGTACTGAACAAGGTCAGGACTATGTGCGACCTGTCTATTTGACTAGCATTTCGTAAAAACGGTCTTGGACAGTGAGGGCGAGTGCTGGAAGTATTTCTTGCAACCAGAACCCCCGGGGCCGCTGTAGACGACCCGAACTCAGCTGGGAGAGTTGATACTGAAAATATCGGGCGGTTTCTGGGGCGCTATCGCGGAAGAAGACAATTTGAAATATACTGACAACGTAGACTCTGTCGGGGGCACTGGCGATACAAGCTGGGATCAGGCCATGAGCAAACACATTACCATATGGAGGTGCGAGAGTGAGCCGAGGAAACAACACATACGTGGTCCTGTACATCTAAACAAGCAGATCGCTACTGCTCTGATTATCAACAACCCCTCCCACGCATACAAATACTTTATTTTAAAACTCACCAAACATGCGTTCATCACTCCTCCTTGGCGTTGACTTCCGCTTCACTTTGTTTCCATGTTTCGTATGAAATTTGTAAGAACTCGTCATGGCAAGAACTCTGCGCCTCTCGTCCCGCTTAGGTCACCTATAGCGCTGATATACCAAATGATGAGTGGCGCGTTGATATCTGATCCCCGTTTGCCCTCCTACGATACATATCCGTGTGGCACGGGAAGGAAGTTGAATGACGTGAAAATCTCCCCACTTGTGTCCATGACTCAGTTCTTTCATGTGGCTTCCAACCATTCGGAGTAGTTGGCATGGCGCCAAAGACAGGAAGTTGTGCGTCTACTGTCCATGAGTGACGTGATGGTACCCCAGGCAGATTCTACTACGGAAACGCGAGGCAGCGGACAGAACCGCTATGTTCGGGTCGCGCATACCGCTGAATCTTTTCTTTCTGGTACGCAGCAGGCTGATACTGTTGCGTGGGACTATTGCGATCCGGCCTCTTTTACGGGGGCATTGCCGTGAAGTTGTTACCAATCGTCCAGGATGATCGGACTACTGTCGCAGAATTCAGAACGGAGTTTCTTACTTCGTCTCCTCCCACACGATATCGGCACAATTATGGGTAACACGGTACAGCTACACGTGACCAAGGACAGTAACCAGGTTTCTAGATGCTCTTTTGGCTCACAACACGCGTAGCTGCTTGCAGCATGGTGGCGCGCAATCAGTCGGTGTATTACACAACGTATTGAGAGTCGGAGGTATATGCAACCAAGTGAGGCAACCTGTAGAGCACCGTGCGACTCGGAGGTACGTTTGACGAGATATGTAGATGCATTCTATTGCAAACTTAGCAGTCAGAGCCCAGCGATTTACTGCAAAATGAAGTACGAGTAGGTGATGCAAACATCAACTGGACGAGGCAGTTCGAAAACATTGTTTCTCGAAGCGGGAAACTATTCGAAACTATCGTCGTACAAAACGCACTCCACTATCCGGAACTTCATGGAAGTCAGAAATCCTAAGCATCCAACAGATTGCGACACGAGCGGGACAACTACTACGCCACTGAACTTGATGGAAGTCGGTATCTTCTTTCGAGGACAAGAACCTGACTGACGTGGCGCCACCGTCGAACGTTCGGTCGTCCCGACCCATGCTGACCTTGAGGCTACCGATAGTGCTGTTCCTATTTCTTTGAAATAATTGCTCCTGCAGTGTGGTTATTCCAGTGTATGTATTGAGCTCGGTGTGCTTGTAGCTAGGCTTCACAATCATCTCCCGAAGACACGGGCGGCTCATGTACTTTTGCAGCAGCCACGTTGGCATCCCCACGGGCGGTATTTTATGGCACGGGATAGCCGTCTAGCGAACTGCATGCCTGACTAGCAGCGTGCTCCTGCCGTCATCTCGAGTGCGCTTATTCTCGTAAGAACGGTTCTGGTCTTGCCTCCGTCCTGACCCCCGGCATCGCGCTGGATTGCGGTAGCGTCCACTGATCTAAATCTGGGCGTATTTCCCGTTCTGTGCCTAATCCTAGCTTGTTACGAGCAAATTTCGCCGTGTGTTCTCTCCCGGTCATGTAGGGAGCAGGTTAGTTTGGAAAAAGGGCCGGCCATGAGAACAGAAAAGAACAGAGCTAAAACGAGAAGGATGCGGAGAAGGAAGGGAATCTCTGCTGTGCGGGAGGTTCTAATGATAAGGATAGCGATCGGCAAAACAAAGACCCCGATGACGTGGCGCATAAGGAGCAGCATCTTGAAGAGAATATGAGGTTGATCTGAAAAAGTTAGGAGCCAGTGGCTTATTGTACGGAGATGCACAATTTCGAAGGAATAGTAGCGGACGGCTTTGCCATCACAAAGATGTAATACTTCGATGCTTCGACAACGTACCACTTACGACAGCGCTAGAAGTCTCCCAAACCAAGGTACAATAATGTACGAGTGTGGGCAGGCGAAACCAGACATCAGCGTACATCTACTCAGATACTTGCAGAAGAGCATATGATCAACTCAAGGGTTAGGAAGCCTTCCCTCGACTCTATTAAGTCACCTACAGGTCTAATGGTTGAGAATTCGGGACCACTGGTCGCACTTGCGGATACCTCAACGAGAAAGGTTACCCGCCGTGACCGTCTCGCGACTCCGCCAGCTCATCTTCTTATTCGCAGTACGTAGGTCGCATGTTTGCAACCAAATCACGACATTAAAAGTCCTGGTGATGCCGGTGTACAGAAGTGGTCTCTCTTCCCGTTGTTTCTACATCCGCAGGCCCTCTTCGAGCACTTTCGCTTATGCGGTGTTTCATAATTCAGTCACGACGCTCTGTAACTCCCCGTCACCACCTCTCTCTGCCTTAAGATGCGTACTGTAGTGCCTCGGTACTAAGCAGAAACGGATGCCAGTAAGGTAAAGTGAGCTCCCCCACGGCAGTAATCTCTGCATTCTGCGCCAATGGAAAATACCACATCACCGAGCGTGTGCTTTTGTCGCTATAGCGTGACAGGCACCTCTCCTTTTGTCTTTACTCCGTTCAGATGCTTACGTTTTTCGACCTCAGAGATGTTGAACTGGCAGCCAATAACGTAAAGGTGACTCCCAATCGAAATAAAATTTGTGTGGACTTCACGAAGTAGAGCAGTGTCGATGGTTCTCATCTGCCGACGCCTATTTTCTGCCCACGTTTGCCTTGCTCGCAGCACGTCTATACAATCCTATAAAACTTGCGGATATCAATGAACGTTATCGAGCCAAGATGATGGTTACACAGTGGTCGGCAAAGGATACTCGAGTACATGTTCATAAGAGATTCTGACGGAATGATTTGGCTTTTATGAGCAACGAATGACAGCTACAGTAGGACGGAGATGATGTTGGATCGCTTCGCCGGCGCAGTGGAAGCTCATACCGTAGCCAGACTGCCTATTAGTACATGAGCGGCGCCGTCAGCCTCAGGGTCGACCATTCTTTTGCGGAAGAGGACGGTGAGCTGCGCCATTCCAGGAAAGTGAGACGGGGTACCTGAACAAGGGTGAGAGGAATTACTAACAGTCGCAAGGTTGTCTGTTTTTTGTGCATGGGCGAGTACTGATGATCTTTACCGTCTCGAAAATATTGCACGAGCATCTGACAAAGGCTGCGTGGCATTTCAGAAGGCAACGAGGGATCTTTGAGCGTGAGACGTCGAACGTACTTTGCCATATACCGGGGACAGCAGAGAGTGCCCAGCGGAGTGTAACGTCGAGGACACGGTCTTTGGTGCGCGAGTAGCCAAAAGTACGGAAGTTATGTCAAAGTCTCTGTCGTTCGTGGTAGAGAAGGTCTGGACAGAAACACAACTGATGACTGGGTGCCTGGAGCTTAGGCAGCGTTGTCAAAAAGTGGCAGTGGAACTGACGACAGTGATATCCGTCGGGTAGGCGGAGAGGATGCATTCTTTAACTGTAGTGGCCGAGGCAACCGCAAGGATCTGTTGACAACTTCCGAATGACTCGGCTTTCGACGCACCGGGATCCTCAATAGCACTGGCGAGCTGTGTATTCACGCTTCCGCTTTCGCGGTTTCGACAAAATCAGCAACAGGCGCATACGTCCTCGCAGCAAAAGCACGATATAAAATTTGAGTTAGACAGAATAAAGGGTGGCTGATCTGTAAAGAAAGGGAGTGAGGGACATGCAGTGGTGGCAAGGAGTGGTGCTGCAAACTTGGACGAGTGGAAGGCAGCATGAAAAGGGCTACGTCACACACACTCCAGACTAGGGATGGATTGTGTAGTGCAGAGTGTGAGCAGGTGGAGCGGCAGATCATGACGGACGGGGATATTCGTCGCGGAAGAGGATAGATTAACTTCCACTAACCTCAGGCTACTCCTGAGAAACTACAAAATTCGCAGTACCGAAATATCTTCATGTTAGGCACCGTACTCCATGCTTGCAGTTTAATACGCAACTCAACTATGCTGGGAACTGTACAGAGGTCAATCATGTTCCTATAAAAACAGGGATGGAACTCCGCACATCTCAGTATGTCTCGTGGTATAGCCGCATCGCAGGCCCCCAGGCTGAGACCACACCGCTTCCGCTATTATCGGTATGCCGGACTTTCTAAGACAGTAGGATGGAGTGTTTTCTTTTCGTAGCTAGGCGTCCCCTCGGAAACAGTCCCGGCCGAGTACGACTAGGCCTAGCGGTCCACCTAGTAAGGTTTCGGGTCCAGCAAAATTAGACTTAGGGCTGCAAAGTGCCTTATCGCCCAAATGTATTGCCATATCTAATAATGCACGTTCGAGACATCGACGCCCATTTCTGGCTACACTGACGGATGTTGCTACAACTTAGCTCGGCCGTCTCACTAGACCCGTTCGTGTCACGCCTTCTTCCGTCCATGCCATAGCGTCTATCATACCGTCACTTTTTTCTCGAATGCACTCAAATTTGATGATGAACGGTACTGCAGGTTGCATAGCCGAGTAGGTACTCTGCGTCCAATGCCTAACACCGGTGCCTGCAGTTCATCATCTTCAAACACAGAAAGCAATAGAGTCAGTGACCCCGTTGGTAGAAAACGGCTTTGCTGCTAACCCCTATTTTATTAGAATGACTAGGACGAGTTTTTTCTTTCAGCCGTAATACGGTACTACGTAGCAGTTTGCGAGAACCTCGTCTATTTCCCTGTGACGTTGATCGTAGATGGACTCTACAGTCTCTACTAGTTTGCGTAGCGGAAGAGGTATCGCTATACAGACAACCTTACTGAATTTGGAAGAGAAGTATAAACCCCAGTATGCTAATTACTGCCTGCCCAGACGGTTGCGACAGAGCGACAGTATACGCGATTTTCTCGTTCGATGATGTCTGCTTCGATCAAAGGTTGCGGAAACCTTCGAGGTCAGGACTCCTTGTTCACGGGGGCACCTCATAGATGTCGATCACAAGATAAACCCATCGCTGCAGGATATTAGCTGTTCGCACGCAATCAGTGGGTTGAACGGAAGTTTCGGCTCTAGAACTTCATTTGTCACCTCCTCTTTGCACAGGTCCAGTTGTCTGTACCTTGTACGCAGTCTCATTACGTAAGCAAACCGTAGATATCTCCTATTCAGTTTCGCCAAGATCTGATCCCACTCGTGCAGCTAAAGGAAAAAACGTTGATGCATGAAAAACTCCAGATTACAAAGAACGCACAGTTGGATCCGAGTGCCTATCCTACATGAAATCAGTCCAGTCGATGGAGTCAAATGGCGACCAATGAGAGACTTTTTAGCAAATCTAGGACTGCCTGGCAGGCGCTTTACAGAAACACTGGTGATCTGGTACGATTCCTTCATTTTCACGACAGTCGATGAGTATGTCGACTCGAGTAAGTGAGGATGGTGCAGCGAGGGGCGCTATCGAGAACATCCATAGGACCAACGTGCGCACAAGTTCTATGCGAGCCTCTTTCGGACGTGCATACTTTCAATCAATTTAACTATAAAGATGTTAGTAACACTGCTTCGTTTATTGGTAGAATATATCTTTAAAAGACGAGAAGTTTCCAGAAGCTGTAATTCGTGCACTCACAATTGTTTCATATTTAATCTCGGTCATTTTTCTCCTTATAAGCCGACACTGTACCCAGTCCCCATTGCAAGAGATGTTTTATGTTTGCCTTGCTTATACGTCTTTTTCTGTATAAGCAAGTATTGCGATTCGTGCCTATAACTATTAATCATGATAAAGAATCGTCACCCAACAACACCAAATACTGTCTCGATCTATTCTATCAGACCTTTTTTGGTATCTGTAACGCATTGGAATTTTTGTGTCATTTGAGGTAACGCTTGGCCTCATATGAAGCTTGCTGACCACCGAAAAGGTGTGGTAATTATAAAATGTACGGCGAGTATGCTAGTTGTTGTACGCCCTCTGTATCTCATCTCCTTCTATTACAACAAACTAGAAGGCAGCAGCATCCATTGCACACAAACTCTAGCTGCGCAAATAGTCCACCGCGTTTATCTACAGCTCCATTCCTTCCAGATAGAGTACTACAGGCTTCAAGAAGAAACCAAGAACAGCATAAATCGACATGGCATTAGCCCTTTCATGTTTCCGCGAAAACTGTCCTAATATGAGGCTAGATGTTCAAGAGACATTAGCCGGATCATTCGCTTCAGATGACAGAAAAGCTTCTATCCGATTCGATGAGGTTCCAGTGTGTACTCCCCAAGTGACCCCTGGCGCTCCTATCCTTACCGCCCGAATTCCCGACCTGTTGCATGCGTCGCTTGTTCTATGTAGTTAGCAGTAGGAGCTGACACAAGAGGTTGTCATGGTAACCCTCTTTTAATCCTAGACATAGATAATTTGAGATACTGTAGTCGATCACCTACACTACCAGTAGACATGGGCGTATCATTCGTCATGGCCGTCACGAATATAGGTAGTATCTCATCAATTATCTATATTCTACGGCTACGACTATTTGAGTCTTTACTCATATTGTCAGCTGTTAGTCATGCGTCTTAATTCATGGCTGTCTTTCTCTTCAGCTGGTCTTTATCAGTAGGGTGATTATCAGTACGCACTGCTGACAGGCCCGTAGGTCTGAACGCTGATACTTGGCGAGCTGGTGCGCCCTGAAGCCGCCATATACTCGCAAGCATTCTACTGACAAACAGGTCGCATATCACTAGAATTCTGTACTTCTAGGAACTACTGCTTGAACACACCCGAGCATATTCTTTTCGGTATAAGTACCTGACTCGACAGTCCTGTAAAGATTAAAGGCATCGGAGATCGGGAGAACCCGGCTGTGCGAAGTACCCTCTGTAGAGCACTCCCAAAATTTGGCACAGACCCTACACTTTCAACTCTACAATACAGAATCAATCGTCTAGAAATGTTTCTTCACAAAGGTTATATGTTATTAATGAGGTCCACGTTCCGCATAGACATACCTTTAAATCAACATCCCAACAATATCCACCACTACCCTGATTACCACAATCAGCTGCAGAGTTTTTCTGTTGTCCATTCACCACCGCACACGCTTCTACTTGTAAAGTTTATGGAGATTTCTCGAATGGGTAACGGGGATAGCAAAGGTCGAATGGAAGTCCAAAGTATTAATTGTTTAAGAGTATGCTGGTAGGAGGGATATGCGTCATGTCACTGCCTGGTACTCAAGACTACATGTACCCAGCCGGAAGTGCTAATCTTGTCGAGAAGTACTGAACGAAAGTGGTGAAGATAGCATCGTCACGTTATGACTAAATTGTAATGTACTGACAATTGCTGTGAGTGAAGCTTTGTTTCACAGTCCTGGTCCTTCTCCTGGGGTTTCAGCAGCTACTCAGATGTACACCAGTTGTTAGCTGGAGTGTGCGACCCACTACCTCAGGCTTCAGGTTGTTAGTTTGTATTTGAAACATATTGGTACTGCATGAGTCGGTCTGAAGCGCATAGTTCACGATCTTCACCGTAAGGATGTCAGGGAATATGCAACCATGTACCTAAAACACCTTAGCATGACATGACGCCGAATGCGAATCCCAAGACGTCTCTTGGTGCACATGAGAGCATTGGTGAACTAACTGTGACTGAAATGCTGTTAGCTATTTCAGAGACGTCGCGATCCCATTCTCTCTCGCCTAGACTTGTACCACTGAAATGCTAGAGGTCATCAGGGAAACACCTCCGAAGACATCTCACGAAGTGCTTGCACATCCCTTGCGTTTCCATATTCTCACACATCCAGTATTTAGGGTGACTACACAGACAGTCAATTGATAGTTCTTCAGAAAGGTATATCAAACAGAATATCAATCGCAGTTGATTCTCAGCGGCAAAGACGTTGTAAGACAGCCATACTGCGGAACATTTTCTTCACAGGAGGGTCTTCTTACCCAGGTGTTGAATTCTAGAGTGAGTTTGGGTTCAGTTCATCCCTATGCACTTGTGGCGTAATGTTTCTGGTGAGCTCGGCACCCAGCCTTTTCTGCAAACCACATCTTGCTCCTCTTTCACTTGGTTTGCTTTATCTGGAGGAGAGATGCCTGACTCATCTAATGGCGGACGCAATTTTTAACTGAGATGCATGATCACATAACCCGCCTACAGCCGCCCGCCGTGCAGCAAAGAGCTCTTTGATCAATCGACCGAGACTTGCGCCGCATCGGACTTAAATTTGAAAGTTGGGTTTTGCATTTGGATTTTTATCAGCTCGGCACAATGTCAGTACATATAAACATGCGGCTGAAACCTGTGTTCCCAGTGTACGCTGCTATCGGCAGCACATAAAGGTCGCTAATAGAGTTGTGGGAGAAGTCAAGTTTTGATGGGTGTTCACACGAAGGATTAAATTCATGTTCGTACGCATTTGTTGTATCGACTTTCAAGATTACCAAACCAATATGTCGGGGAATATGTCTCACAATATGTAGTTGCGATGAGAACGACGTACTTATAAGTCACTCTTCAGAATACGTACACATAGATAACCCGACTTCACAATAGGACCCTGCAAAGTGTCAAATATTTACGAGCATGTCCGAAATCGCTTCAGCAGCGGATAATCCGATACGGAAGGGGGCTCCGATCGCTTCATCAAAAGCAACACAATTGCCGCTTCCAGTTGCGAATCGGCCCCCTCATTCCCGAGGCAAGAGCTCGCCGCCGGCAACGTAGACGCAGCATGTACCAAGCCACTTCCTCTTCCTCTCTGTGGTGCACCTAAGTACTGATCGTCGTCACAAGCCAAACGTAACCAACTGTTGGTGTGAACATGCATGCTTGTCATTGCTGTACCAATCTTATTGACTGCTGACGCATCATGTACACAATTCACCGTGTCCCGATTGCGCAACCCCTCCCAAATATTACGATCCCAATTGGACACTTGGACATGAGACTCTTCGCGACCAGCGACCCGCCGCCGCTTCTCCGTTCTAGCTTCACCGTCGTCTACTCTACCTTGAGGGAAACACCTGTACACGTTTTCCCCCTCTCTTTCCTCCACTCTTTCGTATCTTTCCCCTTCTTCGCGGCCTTTGACATCTTCCTCGACCCCATCCCCGCTACCCAATCCAACCTTCCGTACACCAGGCCGTAACCGCAATCGTAACGGTATCTCACGCCTTTCCGCGGACATCTTGACTGCTTCTTCACCGTTTTTGACGCCATGCCTCCGCATCCATGGCCCTCTTTCCGCCGGTTGCCTGACACGCCTCGCCGCGTCACCCCGGAAACGCCACCGCTGCGCACTCATGCGCAGTTCCTCTACGTCCCCATCCTCATACTCAACGCGGTGCAGGCCGTTGCCTACCTCACGCGCAACCACTGCCGGGTAGAAGCGCTTGTCTAGCGGCCACCACACCTTGATTTGGTCGCCAATACGTAACAGGTTGCAAATGTGTGTGCTGTGCGCAGCGCGGGAAGAGGGCGGAGGTTGCATCGAGAGCGACATAATTTTCCAGGGAATGAAGAGGTAGGGGCATGCAGCTCCGAGATGGAGAGCCCCTCCCGGAAGAGGAGGAAGAGGGTGTATGTGGAATGAGGAGGGAGTGAAGATATGAGGGCGGGCGGGAGGAGAACGGTGGAAATTGAAAAGCGATGGCAATGAGCAGGTTCTAGGTCGGGGGGACGAAGGAGGGGAGGCGGGGCGGGGCAGAGAGGAAGAGCGAAAGATTTGGTTTTTATGCTGATGTGGAAGCGTCAGCAGCTGATTTCTACGCTATGGATGTTACAGTGCATGGCCCTGTGACCATATCCAAGTCTCGGAAACAGAATGGACAGTGTAGCGAGTGACTAATGTATCGGTCGAATGCCGCATATGAAGCAAGAACAAATTGCAAAAAGTATTCAAAAATCTACGCCAAAGACATTTTAGTGTTTTAAACTACAAACTTTGCATACATGTACAGTACGCTTCATTCTTGTACTTTTTCCTTTCGACGTTTAAGAATAGGCCTGCAGTAGCTAACAATTGGCACGACATAGATTAGTTTAGAGATATTTCTAGTGTCTATGGTCCCTTACATATCATATTAGGCGCGTATAAGGCAGGTTATATTTACTTAACTTGTTATAACTTAAAACTAGCCATTTTCTTACATGCCTACATCATTCGAAAGCTCTTCTTCGTCTCTGTTAGAAAGGGTTTGGAGTTGTAAAATTTCTCGAATCTAGTTTGTATTATGCAGCTTGTAAGCTACTACAAGCCTAATCTTACACTTCAAAAACTAAGAAGTACGAGAACGAGGCGTGCATGTATGCAAAGTTTGCATTATCGTAACTCTGATATTTCTCTGACGTAGATTTGTGAATTCTTTTTGTAATTTTTTCGTATCTCATTTGTGACTTTCGGCCAGTACAATAGACACTACCCGCTCATCCTGTAGAAAACCTTCATTTCACCAGTCACTATTCCCCGAAACCCTTCACTTTAATCTACTGGCCTCAAAATACAGGGTTCAGAAATGAGCCCTCCACAAGAGTTCAAGTTCCGGAATGGGGGTCCATATTCGACAGAATTGTACCAGCAGACGCTTTTGTCCACCGGACGATTGATCTCATACTACTGTATGTAGTGCCAAATTATCTCATATGGCTTCTGACTACTGTCATTCCTATTCGCACCTCTTGTCGATACAACACACCTGTTGTTTAGTCGTAGAAATTTGTAGAAATATAACGTAGCAATACACCTGTATTTCGAGTCTAACAACGAGCGCACGGGAGCTCGTGTCCTTCCAAGGAATGGCGAGTCGAAGACGACTGTAATAGCAGTCTCGCC
>JAUKWC010110597.1:0-24122 GCA_032356245.1 Endocladia muricata
TGGTTGGTGAAGGACCCGCACTCCATTGCCTGGCTGCTTCCCATCCACATACCCATTGAGCGCCGCGCGCACTCATACCCCTCCATCAAGGACGTCGTAGCCGTGAATTGGCTTCAGTTCCTCATGACGAGCTACATGTATTTTTAGCGAGCTCAAAGGTATCGATATGAGTCCGGACATCCGGAAGCCCAGCCGGCCTCGGGCGCACTTCCGGAGGAATGTAGAAGACGGGGGTGAGGATTATTGCAAAGGGTATGCCTACTTCTAGAAGCGAGAAGGTTAGGTTCAGCACCGCGGCTACGCGTGCCTTGAAATTTTCGCCGACTGCAGCGGCATTCCGCGCGGAATCCTCGAGCCCCAGCTGTTGACGCCCAATTGGAAACTTTCCCGCGTTGAAAAGTTGTTTTCGTTATTTGTCAGCACAGTTAACGGGGAGGATACACTGTGGCAGGGGTCGAATGAGACCTGATGGAACCCGATTTTAAACGAGGGAGAAGACGAGGGGGATGCAGTAAGCCAGGATCTGGAAGTCGCCCGCTACTGCAGTCCACGGAGCCTCGCGGGGGAGGCTTGCGATTCGAGGGGGAATTCCGTGTGGGCTTCGCAAAGGTGTGGGGAGCTGGACGCGTGGGTGGGTCGTCTCGCTGCCTGCGTCGGCCTGAGGAAGATATTCGGGAGGAGTATGTTCCAGGCTAAGACAGGGGGTTGGCTTTTGGTTACTGGGAAGGGTTACCCGCGGCGAGCGCTGCACAATGAGTTTGACGATTCATTGAAAGCGGAGACGCTGGGCTTTTCTGCAATTGTGTGCGGGGCAGTGGACTTCCCATTGTGGGTCTGTGACTATCCACATGCGTTCGCATACGGAGGGGAGAGCGAGCAGGTGGCATTGGCAGCGTGTTTCGAAATGAAGGAGATCACTGTGCCGCCAAACTCTGTGTTCTTCGGGCATGGGCATCTCAGGCACCATAGGGTTCCGTGTGAGGACTGCATTGCGGATGAGTTTAAGGTATGGTACCATGTGTACCTTATGCTGGAAGTGGAAGTTGCACCGTACCTAATGTTCTACGCGTTGAGAGGGCTACCGCAGCTCCCGGCCAGTGAGATGGCCCGTGTTACTCGTAAGAGTAGTGAAAGAGGTGAGGAATCGGACAATGGTGGCCATGCGGACGTGGTCGGGTGCGCAGACACGGACGCAGACGGGAGCAGTAGGGCAGAGGAGGTTGGTCCTGCAGATGGCGGTTTCGACTCCAAGGACCGCGAGGTTTTGGTTGCCGTTCCTACAAGTAATGAGGAAGATTAGAGACCTACACGGAGGAGTCGCTGAATAGCGTGAAGTAAAACAAACTTAAATCTTACGTGCCAATTCGAGAGCCAATTCCATCGACCAGGCCAGGCTATAGGGTCTGGGAAATACTTGCGCTCAGCCGCAAGAAAGGTCGCCCAGAAAAGTGGGCGATTTCGGGGCCGCTATAGCAGGAAGAAGAGGTTTGAGAAGAAATGAAAAGTAACACTAGACGGGTGTCACTAGTGACAGGGGCGGAGATCTACACAGGTGAAGACATATGAGTACATGGATGTGCTAAATTTGATCTGATTAACATCATCCACCTGCCCATGTATTTTCAACCGTGCAGATCTCAGTCCCTGTCACTAGTGACACCGCACCGATCCTCAAAATCACTTACTTTTCAACATCAAGAAATCTACGTATTCAACGTCTCTCTGCCGTCGACTCGAGGTTCAGTTTGTTTCTACACTTCATGTGATACGTGTAAGACCTATTGAGCACAAGAAAAGCGTGGCCGCCGTTTTGCACGGGTCAACAGTCGGACGGCTATGGCAAGGATGGAGTGAAGTGTTGGCGCCCGTACTCCGGACATGCTTCTAAGGATAGGTGGTCGTACAGCGTAGGAAGAAAGCTGTTCCGGATGAAACGATGCCGACTCGAGAGCAATCCTTAGCCTTGCGCTGCTATTGGCAACACTTCGACAGAAACCAGGCGGTGCCAGGTCTGCGAATTCATGCGCGCATTACTAACCAGTGGCAGATCGAGGAACGAAGCAGGCTATACTACACGAACGCAGCGCAAAGGTCAGAACCACTACGTTTCAGCCCCGCAAAACAGCTAAACGTCTTATGTTCGGCCCGCACTAAACTGACGCGATCCTGCAGGAATCGTCCAATCTTCCACTTCTTCTGCGGAGTACACGTTAGTCATTATTTGCGTTCCATTGTATTTACAATACCGTCCAAGAAATCAGCGCAGAGTTTTATACATCATCTCTTGCTATCCAACGCCGGCAAGCTTCTTGGTGAACCAGTGCAGCCGAACATACTCAAGCATAATGCTCAGTTGCCTAGAGCCACGGATGGCCCATATTGCGCGTAGTGGTCTTTAATACTATGGCGCGAAATCCGTCGAAAGGTAATTAAGAGTTACAAGGGTCCAAGGTAAGCTTCTCCACATGAGGTAGCCTATAGGTCGTTGTGCACCTTTCAGATACGTCAGATAAGATGCGGAATTGCAGTGTACTGCAGAATTCGCAGTACGAGCCGGATGTTTTACTAGGCAATGAACTGCGAGTAGTGGATGCGGGCATTCACTGGACGCGGCAGTTCAAACAAAAAGTTTCTGGAAGTCGGCGTCCATACGAGAAACGGCCGTACTACACAAACCCCTCGATTCGGAATGCCGCGGCAGTCAACATTGCACTGCATTCCACAACGTGCAATACGGGTGGAAGGTTAACTAGAGTACTGCACGTGGTGCACGTCCGGATCCATTTCTGGAAACACAGACGTGGACGACCTGTAGCGCGTCGGTCCGACTCGCCCGACGGTTCCGGCCAAATATGAGAAGTACTCTCTGCGGTCCTATTACAATGGCGCGAGGGCCTTGGTTGAATTGTTGCGTGCAGAGCTTGGCACCAGAAACTGGTCTTCCCTGTTTATTGGCGCCAAATCCCAGCACCAGTGCGAGGAGGCGGTCTCGACAGTCTGGTCCCTATGCGCAACGATTAGGCATACTTCCACTCACGTGAGGAGCGTGTGCAACGGAAATGCAACGGACAGTCTGCTCCAGGGCGTTGGGAATTTCGACTTCAAGTTGCCGAAAACCACATTTTTATCGGATGGCAAAAGGATGGACCGCTTCTCTCAGGGACATCAAGGGCGGGTGAGACTGATTGGCTCAGAGTGGGAGGGAGGGAGTCCATACTTTTCAAAGTGGCGCCTGACGAAGGTCGAGGATCTGACAGATGGTGCTTACTCTGTGCAGAGTGATATTTGTGATGTTGAGGAGTATGACGCGCTGTTTCGAAACAAATCGGGGAGACGTCTCCTTTACGAGATCCGAGGGTACGAGGCTGAGGTTGACAGGACGTCCGCGTACGAGGCCATCATGTAACTACCACTCCTTGGCGCATGGATTGCAATGCATCGCAACAGCGATGTCTTCCCAGTCGCATCCTGAAGGCCGTTAGGGCCACCACCAACGATCCTCCGACCTGAATTTCTCCAAGTACCAGCGCTTGCGAACTACCCAAATAATATAGACTGTATGCAGTTTGTGACGCCGCCTTGACATGGAAGAAATATTTCCTTCAAGCTGAGCTGCTCAGGGAATGATTTGAAAGTCCAAGAGTGAGGGGACGACACCGCTTCGTGAGGAGGGCGAAAAGGATCATAAAGCAGCCGCCCCTCCAGTAGTCACAAACATGGGTAAGGTAGGCTCAGAGAGCGAAAGCTATATACCAGTAAAAACAGTCGGTTTTTTGGCGCCACGTAGAGTAACCTCGCCGGCGCTTTTGCCTGTCGCGGTGCAATCAGACACTCAAGCCGGGGACCAAACGAGCTTTGCGATGACGAATCTGGTTTGGAGCGGATTACGACCACAATTGCGGGTTAGTTCTCGCGCGCTTTTGTTGGAATCGAGGACGGGCGATTATCTCCGCACACAACACAGGCACTCTACCAATCCTTACTTGCATACTAGTATCACACTGAATTGATTGCAGTTTGGGGTCCTTCAATTCTACTGCTGAGAGGATGGCGTGTGCGTTGGAGGGGAAGGTTAAGGTAGAACCAGCCCTGCACCAAATATGCTATGATATTTGCTCAACTACATGCAGTGATAGAGGCAGCGGAGCGAAGGGGGACAAGTGACGATGTCAGTATGTTATCGCCCCAAGTGGGCGGCTCCAGTGTCATCGGAGGTCTTGCACATGCCAAAACAGAGAGAGGCAGGAGGTCGACGCTTTCGTCGCGACATCTCCAGCAGCGGGACGGGACTTTCCGTACGATTTACGTACTTTTCTGTAGACAACTTCGGGCAGATTTACTCCAGATTGTCATTAATAGCGTCAACTGGTGTAACACAGTCCTTTCATCCCACGGATGCATACTCGGTGGGTTGCAGTGATTCACGATCATCCATATACAACAGCAAAACGGCGTGAGCCACTCGTACAGTGCCTGGGTGCTCAACTTCCTCAGCGGCCAGTAGAACAGAGGCGAATCGCTGCCATCTTACGAGGCCTGAGCCGCTAACCGCATGCGCGCGCTGAATTTCACATTTTCGCATGAGTCGGAGTCGAAGGACAATGACATCGGGACCAGAGTCGTTCACAAACAGGCAGAAGGCACTAAGGAAGTAAGTACTTTCGATGATAGTAATTCGAAGAGTCTCGGGTGTGTTGACCGAATATTGCTGGATAAGCCCATCGTGGTCAAGGTCTAGCAGCACAAAGATGCCCTGGTCACCGAGCTCGAAAAGACGGCCAATGTAGATGACAAGAGCTTCTCCGCTTACTGAGTATAGCATCATGGAGGTATCGCGAGCTCCTTCGTTTCGATGAAGTGACGTAGCGATGGTTCTAAACTGAGCGAGTTCGTGGCGCGAACTTCTGAAGCTTTCTCTGACCAGACGCGCCCCGTGCCCTCGCTTCGATTATTCTGCAGGTTTGTGACGCGAAGTGATTGTGGGACATAGGTGACTCGAGTCCGAATGGGGTCAAAGTCCTCCGAGTACTCGAATCAGCAAACTGGGTCCTCCATAACCGCGACTCTTCACTGGGGGGTGTGGCGGGTTCTTGCATGGATGCGGCGTGAGCATATTGATGGAGACCGGCTCCTAAATATTGCCGGCCTCCAAAGTTGTGGAAGACATTAGCGAGGTGGTCTAGGAGAGAAGAATTGAGGGCCATGGGCCCGGTCGGGTAGTGGTCACAACAGCTTTGCAGCATGGAGACGCTGGAAATTTTGACACAGTCCTCTAAGTTGTGATCCTTGGCGACGTTGTAGTGCTCTTCTAATCTGTATCTCGAGCTGAGTGTTATAGTATCTGAGTATTGAGCGAAAATCACTGCGGGGGAGACGAAGTCAGCTTCGTCACAACGGCGTTCTATGATTCCTGCGATAATGTGAAAGATCATGTCAACGCCCCTATATTGTTCGGCCCCAAACATATCGCGACCTCCTTCACTTGGTTACAGTCCGTTCAGGCGATTGCCATTTTCGGAAGTGACGAAGTCGATCTGTTGGCGGGCAACGACGAATTACCTCCGAATAGCGGCCAGAACTGTGTTGACTCAGCGAAAGAGAGCAGTGCGAATGGAATTTGAATGCTTCCGACCGATGCCTGCGAAGGCTCACGCCGGGAATAGGACCGGACATTGCAATCTTCGAAATATGCAGGACTCGATTAGTTTGGTGATGCTGGGATGGAAGTTCTGCAGCAGTTCGAAACCGGAAATGGAGTGCGCATCGAGATAAAAAACGGAGAGGAGGAGAGGGTGTGTTTCAGAAAGGGTGAAACCCTCCCCAGGGGGGAGCTGGTAAGGGATTGTTGCGCCTATGTAGCGGCAGTTCGTGCTTGAGCCAGTTTGCCCACCAATGCATGTGCAGTACCGTCAGCGTCGACGTAAGCACTTTTCTGCGAAGACTGATGGCGTACTGCGTGGAGCGCGGCGGGAATAGGACGGATGAACTGAGATGGTTTGAAGATACAATAGAACGGTGGCAAGGATGGTAGGTTTTCCTGCCTGAGCGTGCACCGATGATGCCCTTTGTCTCCTGTGCATCGCAACGATAGCTAGTGAGGACCGGGTGACATCTCGAGAGACGAAAAGAGGCATCTGAGCATGTCAAGCCCATACAGCGATTTCATACAAGCGCGATAGCAGAGAGTATATGCCGGAGTTTGGTGTAAACGCTTTGACCAGGGGTGCGTGAGTAATGAAAGAAGACCGATTGCGTCAAAAGTCTCTGTTCTCCATGGTGGGGAAGAGCTGCCCAGCAAGATATCGAGTAACGGTGTGCCGAGAGGTTATGCATTGTCGGCAGAACGTCGCAGTGAAGTTGAGAAGAGAGCGTTGCACTCAGTAGGCGACAAGAGTGCTGTTCGTAGATATATTGGCAGATTTATCCGTATAAATCTGAGTTCAATCTACGAACGAGTGATTGCCAGACGTCCCGGTGTCCCTGATGAGCTCATCGAGCTCGCTACGCAGGACATCATCCTTGTGTTTCTGACAAACCTGGCGGTGCACATGAATCTGTAAGGGATTCACGAGAAGGTGTCTTTCGGGCTAGAGGGGCTCGCCACTCCAGTGCTAGTAGGCAGACTCTTTGCTACCTTGAACTGTTCGCTTTCGTAGCATCTCAGCAGGGCCCCAGATGGAGTTGATTCCGAACGATGTACGTCTGTGGCCCAAGACACGAGTTGCCTAGAAGCGCTGATGTTGAAACCCCTTCTCGACAACAGCGAGTGTGAGAGAGCAACATTTGTTTGATGATCCAACGCGGTCGCCAAAGCAGGGGAACGAGAAGGTAGGATCCCTCAGGATAGGGGTGATCTGATATGCAATGCGTGGGCCGGCTAACCTCTCCACTTCAGCGAGATGACCTGCAATAGAGTGTATGAGGTGGCCGCTCTTACTCTTGGCCATCTTGGCATCCGGGTGTTACAGAAATGGGAGCTCGAGAAGTAAATGCGCGGCAGCCTGATCACAAGGGACGTTGTCGTGCTAGTAGAAGGCAAGCTCTGCGGCGAGTGACCCTTGCGGGGAAGTAGGGACGATCGCAGCCGGCCACTTCGTTCGGAGGGGACACTGTTGCTCGTGTTTGGAAAGAGAGCCCGCGTCGTGAGACGAGTAGGAGTACTGCCAAAATCTAGGGATTTCGGGCTATGGGAGTTGAACAGGCTGAGGAAAAGTGGGCGATGGTGGACAGTGGTGATCTGAATCGGAACAGAGGCTGGGGCGGTGGCGTGTATTGGCTGGAGAATGGTAGCTCATAGGAGGAGGAATGTGGTGTCGTATGGGTCACTAGAATAAGAGGATGGGGGAGGGGACTAGAGATGGTAGTTCAGCGTAACGATGATGGCGTGGATCCGTCCGGGTATCGAAGGACTGCATATGTTCCAGTACCGAAATGTCGTAAAACCAGACCGGACGTCCACCGCACGCGACGGACGTCTAGTCTACCTTCACTCTGTTCGATGCGTAGCCGTACTGCGTTTGGAACGGCAGAAAGAGCAGTTCCAGCGCAGTAAAACAAGGGGTGGAATTTGACTCGTGGCAGTACGCCACGCAGTATAACTGCACGTCGCATTTTCGTAGGCCGCAGTACATCGGCTAGTATTACAGTACCCACCATTTTGCGAGGTAGACGGGAGGTTCTAGTACTACTAGACTAGAACTTCCACTCGGTGGAAGTTCGAGTCCGGCCTGAGTAGACTGGGACGTCCATGTGGTGTACTTCCGGGTGTTGTAACAATAGGCCTGGACGACCACTTCTTGGAAATCTGGATGTAATACTACTACACCTCGACCCACTGAATGTCAAGAAAACCGTCGGTATTTCTAGACTTCGTACTGGACCTGGTGGATGTCCGAATCCACTTCCGGAAACACAGACGAGAGTGTGTCAGATACGACGTCGTACTCACTGAGAGGACCGCCGCAGTTCTGGGCCGGTGAGATAGCCCCGGGCAGTGGTACGAACAACAAATGAGCGGAGGACTCAGAAAGTGTGGGCAACGGTGACGCAGACCAGTTTGCCGACCCAGGACGCAGATGGGAGTAGTAGGGCAGGTGAGGATATTTTTAGAGAGATTGATTTCCACTTGGACGACCGCGAGAGTTTGGTCGCCGTTCAACCAAGTGGCAAAGAGTAGCCGGTAGCTACGAAAAGTGGACATTGAATAGTGTTCAAAACATTCATTGGAGATGCATCATGCCAGCGCAGGAACCTACTCCGGCGAGGATCCCACACTATACCGACTGCGAAACACCTGGGCTAAGCCGCAAGAATGGTCACGCAAATAAACGCACGGTTTGAGGGCCTTATGCCGCAATAAAAGAGGTCTGAGGAGAACAGGAACTTTAGGCTATGGGAGTGTCTCTAGTGACACTGGCTACGATTTACTCAGGGGAAAATAAATCGGCAGGTGGAGACATGAATTCGAACCTAAACCACAACATCCATCTGTTCATGTTCTTTCACATCAATGCATCCCAAATACTGTCAGTTGCGACATCCCCCGGATCTTAAAAGTAATTTCTTCAGAATCGCACCAATACTCGTGTTCAACCTCTCTTTGCGGTAAACTTGTGCTTATCCTTGCTTATCCGCTTGGGTTCATACGTTTCACACATGTTCAGGCCCACCCACAAATATGCGCATACTATCCTCCCGGGGTAACTTACAGCACAGCTACAGCAAAGTTGGGGTGAAGTGTTGTTGTCTGCTCTCCCCTCATCCTCCTAAGGACGGGTGCACTTCTAGCGCAGGAAGAGATTTGCTCAGTCGAAAACAATGCCGACTTGACTACGGGCCTCAGACAAGAGCCGCAATTGGCACCATTTCGTCGTGAACCACGCGATGTTGAATCTTTGCATGTGTGCACGCATTGTGAATCAGTGAGGGGACGGTGCAATGCGTTAGCTCTACTACGCAAACGTAAGGCGGGGAACAAAAACACTACGTTTGGGCGTCTCGATATAGTCGGACGTTTTGTTTTCCGCACGCACCAGTCGGAAGACATGGACCACCACTCGTGCGATCAGCCACATCTGCCGCGTGATAGAAAATAGTACTAGTTTGCCTTCCACTATGGTAACGATACTGACCTGTAGTTCAACGAATCTGTATACACTGCGTCTCTTGACATGTAATCTTGGCGCAGTTCTGGGTAAGCCAGTGCAGCCCGACATCACCAAGCATAATTCTCCGTTTCCTAGAGCCATGGGTGGCCCATAGCGCACGTAACAGTCGTGAGGGCGATGGCTCACAATTCGCCGGAGTACAACCAACAGTATGGAAAATGCATGGTAAGATTATTTGGCGTAAGGCAGCGTACCAGTCATTGTGGGCCCCAAACGTAGGGATACTGAGATGTGGAGCGGCAATGTGCCTCACAATTCGCCGTACGAGCTCCTTGTTTTACTCGAAGACTAACCTCAAGTAGTGGTTGCGACCACTGAATGGACGCAGCAGTTCAAAATAAGTTTCCTTCGAAGTCAGTATCCTTACGAAAAACCGCCACACTACACTAACCACACCTTCTCACACGCCCAGGACGTCAGCAGTGCATGGCACCCAAAAACTTTCTGTATAGCTGCAATATCTACGACAATAATGCACCGAGTGAGTGTCCTCATCCATGTCGCGAAAATTAGACGTGAAGATCGATCTGAGTTGATTCATTGTCATTGGCCGTGCAAAAGAAGGCCGTTCCTTGTGTCGATGTCACACCTTCGTACTTTGCCCTGAAATACTCTGCTCCTCGTCCATTCGCACTTGTTCGTAGTAGAAGGTGAGGAGTGGCTGGCTTGCTGTGAGTGTTCCTTCTGTGCTAGTAGGATCTGCCAATTCGCCAATTCTTGATTCCATAATGGGCTTCTACCTTCGTCCCAATGGCGACAGCACCAAACCCATGCTATGTTCCGGGTCGTTGTAGCCCCGGTCTCTTGCCTGACCAATGGGTATGCTTTCTTCTCTCTATAACTATTCTTCTTTTCTATATTGCCTTTTCTTCCCGTCCTTGCGCCTAATGTACGCGTTTTAGCCCCTTTCCTGCACTGGCGACGGGCCAGGTTCTCTTGCCTGTCATCAGATCAATGGAAGGGCCGATCCTAGCACGCCCTGAGAGGCAGAAAAACAAACATGACATCTTTAACGTGTGCATCGCGCGATCATGCCACGCACCACTTCTCCGCAGGAAGAGGGCAAGGGTTCCCATCCAGTTTGGAATTTATGTGTCAACACACTCGGATAGTACCAGCTGGAAGCACTGAAGCGCATAATTATCTACCGTCAGTTGATATTTCCTGCACTGTCTGTTGGACATAGGAGTTTGCTCCAGGTGCCGTCAAGCTTGAGCGAATATGAGGTGAAGCTGGGACTCATGCGAGGCCAACAGGCGACCAGTAAAGTATGAAAAATAGATGAAACGTATCATGAATGTGTCAGCTTTTGTACCTATATAGTTCATCTTACATCTTGCTATTATATTGAAGCAAAGGACAGCTAACTCCATCGCACCGTAAGTCTGACTGCACAGAAAAGTTCGCCTGATTGTGCTACAGCTCTGCACCGTACATAGCTGGCTCTTGGATTTGAGCTAGAGCCACAGCGCTACTGTAGCAAGAATTTGCACTGTGTGCGAGTACTTTCCCCGAATATTGACGATATCAGCAATTAGTACGCCGGCGGCCGTTTTCACACCGCCCGCGATGGTAACACATGCCGCACCCTTGTGCACAATAACTCATATGTGAAGTAGGTTTATTTGATTTCATTTATCCGTTATTGCCAGCACCGCAGCAGGAACATATGTAAGTGTAAGCGTAGTATTGTGTCGCAATTGTAGTTCACTGGGATAAACTGGGTGCAAACCTTAACTCTGCAATGCGCGGGTCTTGCCTCAGGTATCCTTATCGTAAACGGAAGTCCCTTGTATCGTATCAGGTAGCTTTAGAACCAATAGAGATGTAGCCGGTGTGCACCAGCACTCAGATTGCTTCCCCCAATTCCTGTACACTTCGAAGATGCGTGTCATCTGTGGTGGTCCGCCATATCGCTATAAGCAGCCGTACTGCGAGCTATGTACAAGTTTTTACGCTCCTTCTCCTGCGCTTTTACCGCGCTAGTCTTTCTGCACACTGCGCTGGGCCAAGGCTAAGTTCGCCTTGCTTGCAGCGCGCCCTTTGTAGAGCTCCGGTGTCACCACGGTGTATGTGTTTTGCCTGCCCAGCGAACATTCCAGACCTCGGTTTCCCTCCTCTGGTTAGTGATGGACCCCCGTTTCTTCACACTGGCCAGTCTTTCTACGCTCTATGCTGGCATCTTAATCTCCTAAACTAGTTTTGAACAACTCTACGGAAGGAATTTACCTTTCGTCCGACATCGATGCAGAGCGCGCTCGTAGAGCGACACAATATACCCAAGCTGCTGGACGCACGCATCACGGCACATCCTTTCATCTCGATACTGTCTATGCGCTTCAGCGACATATACACAACTTGGAATTGGCCTCTTTCTTAGTTGCATACGACCATACAGAGTAATGTTCCGGTCTTTTGGTCGTACTGCACGCATAACCCGCTTCTTGGGATCGTTTCCTTCAACTATCATATCTCTCACTCTACATTTCCGCACGTAGCGACGCGTTACCAGCGAGGGCTGACCTCTTGAGGGCCTAGCTCTACTCACGTTGCTAATCCACAGAACAAGGTACTACTTTACGAACCCATGCACCACCACCACCCCCCCCCCTGACATTACACTAGGGCAGTGCCTTGTAGACTCTACCCGGAAAGAGTGCGCGAAGACCTGCAAGTACATACGAAGTACTGCGAAAGTGCACTTCTCCTCGACCGTTTCAAACCTCCCTAACTTTTGGCCTCATGTCACACCAAATGTCGAGTACGGAATAGTTTCTATTGTAGCGGCCGAGAGTCACCGGTGAGGCCAAAAAAAATGTAAATTGTACTCCAAATTCTAAGTCTAATATAGGTCGGTGTTATCATACTGCAAAAATTGCATACTTGTACACTCTGTTCTTTTAAACCATAATTACATAGTGTATGGTTGAGCTTGTACTAGTGTCTATTGGACATCTGGCCTCATATGAGGTCAAACTGCCTCATATGAGCCCAAATTTCGCAGAGATATTAAAGTATTAAGGAGACGTCCACTTCCGCTGTTCTTGATATCTACTTGAAGGTCTTTGAGTTCTCTATTCTGGCAGAGTGATCTGGAGAAAAACTCAATAGGAACTTCGCGCAATTTTGAGTTTTAGTGCAACGGAGTAGGCTACCCTTTGTTTTGATATCACAGAAGGGGTTAAGACAGATTACACGTACAACAACGAGCATATTCACTATACGTATTATGAATTTTACATACTTTTTCGTTGGTGAGTTGGCCGCATATGAGGCAAAACTCACTGTCCAATAGACACTAGCTCGCTAACAGGCGACGCAACACAGATTCGTTTCGAGAAAGTTCTAAAACCCCCCAGTCAGATTGAACAGAGAAGACATCGGTTAGTTGTAAGTTCAAATGTTTACCCGCCCCATACCCGTCTCATATGAGGCGCCTTAGTTGTTGCTATATCCACTACAGTACGAACTGTACCATATGCTGAAAATGGGTATTGCTGACACTAACGAAGGGTATCAAGACTCCGGAGGAGACCTTGACGAACAGTAAAGGATTAGGTAATTTGGCCGTTAATTAATTTTTTGCCTGCAAATTTAAGGTAATTGTCTTCGGTATTTTCGGACCGCCAGTGCGGAGTGCTACACACCTAGCGCGTGTGAATCCGCCGTTTCCCCCGTCTCATCCCTTTTACATGTGTCCATTCCAAGGCCTCCGTTTGCGCCCCAACGTCATCAACGCCAGCGCCCTTCACCTCATTCCTCACTTCTCGCGGCTCATTCTGGAGAAGTCCGTGCGAACTTTTGCTTTTCTCATTACTTCTACCCCAGCCTACATGGGACTTACAGTATAGTGTTTCATCCAGGGCCTTACCGTCGGTGCTGGGTTTCAAACCACACCTGCGGCATAGTTTTGATGGCACCATTCTGCCTCATATCGGTGGCCTGCTTTGGTGTTTATTACCATGAGCGGTAGCCGTGCACTACATACCTAACTAGCCAATTTTGTAGGGTTACAACTAAAAGGGCGACGCTCCCAGCTGAGACATGATATTCGTCGCATTAGGACTGCGCTATGCAATTAGTTTTACGTGCCCCTAGAATTGAGGGCTGATATGGGCAGGAAACTCCTGTCCGGCACTCCATGCCTATGAATCACATCGACACTGTGTGTTAACAGGGGATGCGATGATTCTTCCTGGCAACCCTCCGCTAAAAAAAACCTGGGAACCTAAGTTCTCTTGCGCAATGCGGCTCTCTTCATCTTCCGTTGATGAAAGGAGATAGAGCAGCACATCAGAGCACATCACCGAAAAGAAAGGCTGCAAATACGGAAAGATAGTGAGTACAATCTGCGTTCCGCCCGGCAATCACAGGCTTCCATTTCATTTGTAACGACTGGTCTCATTCTCCCTCAATCTTTCGGTAGAAGACCGCGAGAGTAAACCTTCATAGTGATCGTACACGAACTCGATTTGACGAGGGCTCTGTCGATTAGTCTTCGTATCACGAGCAACCCAGGGGGCCCATTTCTGAGATGTGCATCCAAACATTGATTATCATGGCCTTCCGTCGGCATACGTGCCACACAGTGACTCCTAATATCGCGGCACCTTAGGCTGTAGACAGCAATACTCTGCCCGTCTATCCTGTATGTGTAAGCAGAAGCCACAACAGCTGGTTCTCTTTCCTGCCTGTTCGGAACTCTTCATTTGAAATTCGGTGCCGTTCGATCTCCAAGTGATACTCAAAAGAAAGGATCAGAAGGCTCCTTTTACCCATTCAGTACGTCTGAAGGTGAGATTCTTTGGCTAGAATCTAAGACACTTCATCTTGGTCTTCGCTTCAGCAGAGCACGACTTCGCTCTTATCGTATTGCGACTGAAGCTGGTCTACGTCGCTGACTTTGTTCACTAAGTAAACAATTCCATTCAATAAGAATTAGTTGTTTGTCTTGACTTTCTGCCGAACAAAATTTATTTTCAGTAAATTATATTTGTTGATGGCGGTAGTTTCGGACGTGTAAGCTACGTCTATTTCGTCCGTCGTACCGGGAGATTGGTTTCAGAATAGTAGCATACCCCCAGCAGTTGAAGGAATGGACCATCATAAGCATCCGCAAGACTCATAGAAATCTATGCTCTAAACGACTCAAGACACACATCACATCGGAGTTGCCAGAAAAAAAAGGAATACCCTTCGAACATTGCCTATTTGTAATTAATCGAGACGTTGTTTCGACCAGTCCCTCAGTTGGACTATTATATCGGCTACCGCCGGGAGATGCGTCTTCCACCTCGTACATGACCGGCATTGGCCGAGTGCAAACAATAACGGAGCGCTCGCTTTGGAGGGAAAACGCTCGTAGATTCGAGACAGAAAACTGTTTTCGGGAATAGATAGAATATGAGACTATTCTCGAGTCTGAGCAGATAATCAGAAAAAAAGTCTTGCCAGATCCGTATACTCAGCACAGTTTTCTGTATTTTGGGGCTTCAAAGAACGGCTACTTCAAGTTTCAGCAACCCTGAAAAGCTCCGTTTACCTCAAAGTCATTGAGCCCGTGTTCTAAAGGCTACTCTGTTACGCAACTTATGTCTGATCGGGCTTAACTTCCCACCGTATTACTGCTGTGATTTTGAAGTGGTTAAAGACGTGCAAGTAGAAAGCCTTTGAATGACGACACATATACAAAGCCGACATGTTCTCCAACAAATTTCACCCCCTGCAGTAATGGTTCGAAAGTCTACATGGCTACCCGCTTCGAGTCCTACTCATGGCCGAAAAGAAAGAAACATATATATATATTTCTTGTAAATTACCATACTCGATACAGTACTTCTTTCGAGAATATGCGAGATGTAGAATGCCGTTGCTATCAAATCGGAAGAAGTGAAAAAAAACTTTTTAGTCTCGTTCCTAATTCCATCATACGTCACATTGCATAACTTTTAGGTTTGTTCATTAGTCTCTAAAGCGTCCAGTGTGCGTCAATCTACGCAGACTAATAAACGCCACAGTGACAGTATTATACAGTACAATACAGTAAATGGGCTGACGAGTGCTTACGGTCGTGCGGTGATAAGGTTATTCATACTGTCTGTATCGCAGCCGAATGTTGCCAGTTGAAGTACCTGGAAGCCAACAAAAAAACAGTAAGTGTCAGCTTCCTGCGGTTGCTCAACTATCTGGTTCACCTTGACTTTGGGACTGCAGACCTAGTGCATAGATTACAGCCTTCCAAGTCGTTGGCGACCCCGGCGTTGACCCGGGGCAACTGCGAAACGCCTTCCTCAGACAGGCTCGTCGTAAATCGGACATGCTCCTCGGTTTTTGCGCGCTTTCATGGAAGAGTTTGAGCGTAGGTGCTGCGTAGAGGATTGGACGGATTGGCTGAGAAAACGCTTCCGTATTGCTAGTACAATTACAAACATGAAGTTTATGGTTGTGAGCAGGACACAAAGCAATTAGTAGGATTTCGTACCTTCGCACAGAGATGTATTGGCAAGAAATCGCAAACCGCAGATACAGTAATCTTTGTTAGGTTTTTGTTGTACCGGTAGGCAGGACTGTAAGGGGAACTATTGCACATGCCATGCATCACGAAGGTAGACTGCGGAGAGCGACTGGGTACCGGCAGGGGAGCGGGGACTGTAAGGCGAGTGTTTTTTCTGTATTGGATGCACACTTAATTCGACGCGATGCAGCCGCAAGACTGCACACCAGTCGTGTACTGCGAGTCGTTGACAAGAAAAGAAGCTCCTTGGAGCCCCTGCAGAAAAGAGGAGAGGCGCAGCTCTCCAGAAAAAAAACGCAAGCATTTCCGAGTCATGGGTTGCTTGGTTGTTTTTTTTGATTAATTTTATGGTCGAAAGAGGTGTGTTCTGCAGTAAGGGAGAACAGGATCAAGCTGCAAGGAAGGTCATAAAGGGAGTCCTTTACACACCGTACGTAACGTGTACAGTACAGTTTGTGTGAACGTAACGAGTCGTTAAATAACTGTGATATTGATGGTAAAAAACCACAGAATCTTGCGCGCATTGTTGAGGTTACAAGATAAAAACCCGAAAGCCGCAACTTTTCATCGGATCCCGGGCTCTGAGGATGACGAACAGCTGAAGAAATGCAAAAAGACAAGGGAACAAGGCGTCGTAGATTTTACAGTGTTTATTTCGAGCGTGCTAAAATTACATATAACGCATGCGCACTCCTGGCCCATACCTAAGAAACGCACCGTATGCAGGCCTGTTGAGACTGAACCCAGGAGTTTGCATCGAGGCACAGCGAGTGATCAACTGGAAGCCCCTGCTCGGCTTCAGCCCTGCCCGGCCGCTGCGATGTCCGCTGAAATCACTTCGCACACCTCCTCTGCTATACCCGCCCCGCGGCTTTCCGCACCAAATTACCCTTGCACCCTCCCAAGGGTGATATCGACTGAGTGCGTACGGTGATCACAACCGGGCATGAAGGCATACCCCATACAGTAACACACCACCTTAGCTCTCATTTCGTATACTCGTGTACCTGTTGGCGCACACTAACAATACAGCCCTCTCCCTCATACTTTACTCAAACGTCAACATGTTTCCCTGTCAAGTCTTCCATCTGCAGCTTCTCTCAGGAGAGTTTTTGAGGGGAGAGCGAAGACCCTCTCAAACCGACAGCGCGATGTGGTGTGGCACCTCAAACTGCTGTGGTCTCCTCACAATATACCCGGCAAAGAGATGCCGTGGTAGGACAAACGCAGTTTCTCTTTCGCGCAGGCCGGCAGAGGGTGGCCGAAACTTGGTGGTTTCAGCTACTGTCTTCACATAGGGGTTGGGAAGCCTGAGAGCCGGTGGTTGCGGTGCAGTCGCGAGTGACGAGTGTTGCAAGGCATTTGCCAGGTGCCTACGGCTTGTTTTCGGCCACGCGTGTTTTATTGTCATTTTTGCCCGTCCGCACCTTTTCGTGTGTGACTTTCGCTTCGCTCCATTACACGAGCATTCCCGGTCGTCAGTTCAACTGCATAGCCGTATCTTCTTCCGCATCTCTCACCTCAACCCAGTTCTCTCCCGCCGGTCCGCTCTATCCGCACCTTTCCACTTGTCCATGACGCTCTAGCGTCTCGCTCCGGTCATGGACGACAGAAAACCAGATCTCTGGCACAACAATTCATCTCGCCCTCAGCTCTCCTCATCCCCACTCCCCACAGCACAGTCACCAATGCATGTCACGGTGTCCCCTCAACCTAACACACTTCCCCTTCATATTCTTCCCCAGCATCAGCCTCATCCTCATCGCCAACAATTGCAACAAGTTCAACCTTCTTACCAACACCATCAACAGCACCAACAACACCAACAACACCAACAACATCAAGCAAGCTTGCTCTACCACCCTCCGGACCAACATGCCGATCAACATCTTTCGTCACGCATGCCTTCTGCGCTTCAACCTCGTGGTATCGGAGAAGAAGCCCCAGGAGCGGGAACTACTCTTCCTCCAGGTTCATTCTCAAGCCTGCCACTGCTTGAATCTGGCGACCACGTACTTCCACCCATCCTCCCTGCTAAGCGTTCGTACGCTTCTGAAGATCTATCAACGGCGACACCAGTGCCTGTCTCAGATTGGGCTCACATGTCCCAACAAAGCAAAATCCCTGCGATGCGCGGATTGCCACGCTCCTCAGGACATCCATCTGGTCCCCCCTTTGGGTTGCAAAGACCTGGGAATCGAGGGAGGCAACCAGAGGCGCAGCAAGGTCTGAATCCCATGCGACACAGTACTGGCCCCATTGGAAGTGCAGCGGGTGAGGTAACGGCTGTGAGACTTGCCGAGGTTGCCAATTACGCACTCCAAAAGCATGGCGAAGCTTTATACGGAACGGATCAGCCTGGTGAAGCAGAAGCAGCTGATTACCGAAATGACGCTGCGAAACATGGAGTACACGATGCAATCTCGCGTCACTCTAGTTACGGGGACGCTCTAGGTGTTATGCCGAGTTCTGGAGCAAGTGGACAAACACCGTTTCTCCCACCGTCCGTGAGTGGAGGGGTACATTCATATCTACCCTCACCAGAAGGGTCCTCTCGCGGGCGACGCGTTAGTCCTTGCGATGATTCGTTTGTAATTGCCGCAGAAACGGGAGCTCGTGCGCAGTGTGCTGTTGATAACGCTTCCGGTGACGGTGCATTTGAAACGTACGACTTGGGCATTAATATCGTGCAGTCGTCAAAACTCTATGCGAATCAAAGGAGATCCAATCGCTTACTACCAGGGGGTTCCGACTCGACGACAGCTGCATGCTACATGATCGGCGGCACACCTGATTCTATTCTGAGGTCACTGCTAGCACGAGTGTCACCGTGCGATCCAAGAGAAGAACGTTGTAAAGCAGTCGAGAGAGTTTTAAAAGACAAGACGCGTGGGGCTATCTGCGCTCTCAATGGGGAGAATCCACGAGAAGCCCGTGCAGACAATCTAGCTGCTGTGCGAATATGCGAGGTTGTGGCAGATATTTTGGTTGCGTTTTCGTCAAAGCGCCTTTTCGAAAGTCGAAAGCAGCTCTTTCAAACAGTATCTCGTCAAGAAGCAACTATCAACGAGTTGCGAGGGCAGCTTGACGCTCAAAAGCGAGAAACGGATCGGTGGCGCAAGAAAGGAGGCGCAGACACAAGTGGAGCTGGCCCGAGCGTCCGGGATAGGATTCCTGGAAGCAGGCGCGGTCGTGAGGATCGAGACGATGCGCGTGACCTCACCGAGGAACGAAAGGTTGGATGAGCCGGGCAAACCAGTTTGACGAGCTAACAAATGATGGTTTAGAATTGTACAGGTAGTTCTCCAACATTTGACTTCAGTAGGGAGCGATACGTATCTACGACTCGTCAACATATTGGCCACAATGGTGTTGACGACGACAAAGGCGCAGTTCTGAACAGCAAAGTTGAACACGCATTCAAATTCTTCTTCCTCGAGAACCGCAGATTTGTGAGAAAATTTAGAATAGTACATGAAGCAAGCACTGAAGCCGGTGTGCTAGCCGTCATGCGGACTCCAGATTTTGATTGCACTCATGAATACCGGCCGATTCCTGGGGAGTCTGTGGTATCGTGTGTACAGTACAGAGGCATAATCCAATGAGGTGATACTATTGACAGCCGCACTCGAGCTGCTCACACTTCTCTCGTGCATCACCACAAGCCTCAGGCGTACTGTACACCAGTACTTCGGTACCTGTAATCGTTCTCCATTACAGGCGATACAATCTTACTCAGGGTGCCGATAAACATCCTTTGAACTGGAAGAATACGCTGCGGTCTCTGGAATCCAAGCGAGGGGTGCTCTCCTTGGATATACATCGCTGTCTCAGTAGCACGACAGGGGACGGAAACACTGGGGCGTGTTCACCCCAAAGAGTACAATGTTGTTAAATGTCCTCATCATTTCATACCTACTGATCAGCCGTGGTTTCGGCAAAATTGGAAAAGTGTGGAAGAACTAGTTTTGGTCGCTTGTTGGCTTCACGATACACCTTACAAAATCAAAAACTATGCATACACGGACACGTTTTTTGTACACTTCATAAACAAAGCACATGTATCATACATGGATTTCCAGATACTTTATACGATTGTTCTGGCCTTATCAGGCTGAGACCAGCAGCCTGGTCAGTGGACATCTGGTATGATTCTTCGATTCAGGCAAGAGGCGATGCACACCCAGTAAGGAAGGCGGTTTGCCCTGAAGTAGTGGACGAGTTGATTTGGTGGGATGCAGCTGCAGAGAAGCATGAAGAGTTATAGAGTTTCTCCCAAACTTATCTAGCAGCTTAAAGCGGAACCCCTTTGTGAGCGACGGGATGATGTTGATAACATCTTTTAGCCTAGATGTGTTCCATGCGCGAGGGAAATCATCACCTTAGTCGCGCTTTTTCCTGGTGTGTAGTGAAGAACTGGCCTCGAACAAGGTCCAATGACCGCATTATTCCAAATACGACCCGTAAAACGTTCCGTCGAAACCTCCCTTAACGGAGAGTATCAGATGTCTTTCGACCGCAGAATACTTTCGATTGCCAATAAAGGTAAAACACCTGGTAGTATCCAGCGGACATTTAGGCTCACATAGAGTCTAATTTCGAGCAAATTTTGAAGGGTCAAAGAGACACCCACTTTAGCTCCACCCGGTATCTACTTCAAGCTCGTGAGGTACTCAATCCGGACAGGGGGGAGCAGTAGAAAAACTCGATGGACTTTTTGCGTAGTCTGAGACTGTGAGCGACGGAGTTTACCAATCTCCATTTTGATATTATACTGTATAAGGGGAGGAGTAGAAGCAATTACACGCAGAACAACTAGCATATTCATCATACGCATTATAATATTTACAGTTTCTCCGTGACCACCTGGGTTCATATGAGGACAAGCTTGACCTCATATGAGCCAAAATGCAATGCTCAATGCTGTCCACACTAGGAACTTACTGAAACGGGTCAACGTTTTACCGCGCGTATATTTCCAAAGGCCGACACTTATACTTCAGACTTGAAAAGTGAATAAGTACAGTATATACTTCCCTATTTTTTGCATAATCGTTATAAACGAAATGACGAAATATTGTTGTGCAATATGAACCCTTGTGGAAGGGTCATTTTTGAACCCCATATTCTGAAGTCAATAGGCTGGGGCTTGTGGGTTTGGGGGATATGGCTTGGGGGTTTAGTTTTCTTTTAAAGGACTAGGGTTAGAGGGTTGGAGTATGGAGGACTGGAAAGAACTTGCGAGTTACTTCAAAGAACATCTGAATGTACCCGATATTGTTTCCTGCTATTTTGAGCCGACGAAGAGGGTTCATTTTGCCGGTAATGGAACTGTGACTGGACGGATCTGCTGAGATATTTGCAGATATCGGCAATACTTGTTGCACCTGCAAAGAATTACAAAAGGTTTTAGAATGAAAATGAAGGTAATTTGCAGAAAATTGAGATCATGCAGAGCACTGGAGTGTAATTACCATGGGGCGGCATACGCTATTTTCGCGCGGATGCTCATCACATACCATGATAGCCATCGCAATCGTCCCCAGAACTAAGATTGGAGTATCCGACGAAATGGCCTACCTCTATGACTTTTCAAAAAAAAATCCGTGCTGCCTTAGTTCATGGGTGTAAGAATTTTACTTGGTCGGTACTTGACAGTGGACAACTGGAAGCATTCACCACGAGTTCCAGGCTCTTGTCAGCAGACAGGTTTTGGGCTGGTTGGGGTGTAGATGGTGTGATATCTGCTACATGTACACCATTGACAAAACATATTCATATCAAGTGTATATTTGTTCATTCTCTGTTTGTAGTAGCAATCCTTGGTTCAACTGGTAGCATTATAGCGCGACTGCGGAGGCGCTACCGACCACCCTGCCCGTCGACGATGGGTGGCATTGTAAGAGGTAGGCATGTTTGCTCTCGCCACCTGATCGGACATAGGGGGGTAAAACAATAAAGGTACTGACAACTTAGAGCAGCGTTAGCACCGGTCCTGGTCCGCGCTAGTGTCTATTGGACATTGAGTTTTGCCTCATATGAGGCCAACTGACCATCGAAAAAGTATGTAAAATATATAATACGTATGGTGAATATGCTAGTTGTTGTACGTGTAATTTACCTCACCCCCTTCTATGATATCAAAACAAATGGTAGCCTACTCCGTTGCACTAAAACTCTGACTGCGCTAAAAGTTCGCTGATTTTTTCTACAGCTCACTCTTCCAGAACAGAGAACTAAAAGACCTTCAAGTAGATATAAAGAACAGCGGAAGTGGACGTCTCCTTGATACTTTAATATTTCCGCGAAATTTGGCCTCATAAGAAGCAATTTGACCTCATATGAGGCCAGATGTCCAATAGACACTAGTGCGCAGTCTAGATCTTGATTTTTTGACCCCGGCCGATCCCACAGATAAGGGCACAGATCGGCAAGACCGGTTTGTAATGGTGGAAAGCGAAGAGGCCGCTGATATCACTCGATTGTAGGACGGTCTTCCTGGATGAGTAGAACTTCGCGTGAAGAAGTCCTTCGCGCCTATCTGCTGGGCGGGCTACAAGCAGTAGAAAAAAAAAGCCAAACATTCTTCGGGGTGTATCGCGGACGACTTTTGCAGCTCCAGCATGGTCGACTCTATGGCCGTCCATTCTGACAAGCGACACAGTCCGCACGACAGTTAGCGCCAACGTGCGGTATACAAGCCTACAAATCCCACGATTCCGATCGCAGAAACACTCTAGATGTTGCTGGAGATTTTACCCTGACTGCCGGATGTATTTTTATACCCTCACGTGCAAGTTCTCTAATAGTGTATGGCTGTGATAGAATCCATACCTACTATTGGTGGATAGCAGGTTAATGACGGTTGATACAGTTCTAGTCTACAGACACAGAATAGAGCACAGGTGCTCACAAATGATCGCTTCCTTTGCTTGCCTTCCTCTTTTTTGTCTCTCTGGGCGTCTAGCTATTGCTCCCCTTATAGTACACATTCGCGTCTCCTAGACCGTTGTGTACTAAGAGTTAGCATTATGTATCCAGTCCTAAGTTATGACTCCTAGCATTGTGAGTGCATTCTATGGATGACTCACGAGCATTTGCAGTACCGTGTTCGTTCGTGAGTCTGCTTCACGACGCCATTACACCTTCAAGGTTGCGAAGGCATTCATTGCATTTAGCTTATTCTTAGTTGCAGAAATCGTTTGTAATAAGGAGCGTTGTCTCTTATTAAAACTAGCTTATTGTCACAATGATACAGTACTTGTACACAGACAAAACTGCACATGCATTTGCAAAATTCTCCAGGTCTCCAGAATTTAAATAGTGTATGGGACACCATTTGTGTAGTGACACTAATTGCACACCGACACTAATCACATCTATCGGTGTAGCTACTGTAGAACCCGTATAAAACTGCTCATTCTTCGTTTTGAAAATCGCTGGGCGACTGATTTTGTTTCGAATCGGATTTAGGAGTAAGGTTTATTATTGTTAAGTATGAAACAGAGGCTCAGACAATTCTATATGATAACAATGTGTTGCGAGGAGATTGCAAGTTCTGCATGTTCAGGAAGAGAAAATGGGATTGTCTGGCTGGACCCCGAAGCAGCTTTTACAAAGTTCATGCTGCAAACACAGATGCGAAACCGCTCTGTGAATTAGACGAGTTTCACTGTTGTGGAGCAGTCGCAATGCCCGGACAGAAAAACAAAAGTTACGGCAGTAATGAGGGCATCCTTACGCGAAACCTGGCGTGAGGCGAATAGGTTCTACGCACATGGACACCAAATCGCTTAACCACAGAATTGCCGCAGACCGCTCTCAGTCCCCCCACTACCCTACGTCGCGCTCCCGCCTATGCACCGACGCCCGACCACCTCCCCATTTCACGTCGCACACCAACTTCTTCCTGCGTGTGAGGCGTCATCCGCCCCACCCCAATTCTTTGCGCTCCGCAATGACGATGTGTATGAAGGCATTTCACACGTGCTGCCATCGAACCGCTCTTTGCCACGCTACATCGCCGTGTGGAAACAAGGATACTATGTTGCGTGATATTCCCGCTACAGGCTAATATGTGGCGTCCACAACAACGTGGTGAAACCGTTCGTTGGAGCTCAGCGCGCCAAAACCACGCGCGCAGCGCAATCCTACGCATAGCTCACTCCACTTTCTGGAAATAACCGTAGCGTTCGCAGCGGACCGCCTGCGGCGAAAACATCGAGCTCTCGGTGGCAACTTCTCACAGTGCGTGCGCACCAGACAGTGCACAGGAATGCGGGGTGGATGGTGCGTGCGCAGATACAGTTGTGTGCAAATATGCTCGCACACGCTGCGTGTACAACCCCCGCTCGATACGTTGTAATGTGCAAAACGGGACGTTCAAATCTACCAGTGGCGTTCGTAGCGATATGGAGAGGGCGCGAGGGGGGGGGGGGGGG
>JAUKWC010110708.1:0-24122 GCA_032356245.1 Endocladia muricata
GCAGAGAGCTTTATGTCACTGACCACCGTTACAATCAGTGCGACGCATGAGATTCTGAGGGGCGAGGTGTTGTTCACGAACTACAGAGAAAGGCTTAGCTTATCAGTACATGGTAGAAACTACCAAAATAGCGGGCACATACACAAAATCAAGCACTACATGCCAGTCCGAAAACCACTTTCGGGCTAGCAGGCCGGACTATAGGAGCTGAAAAGGACTTAGGCTCACCCGCCAGAAAAGTCGCTGAGAAAAGGGGGCGAATTTTAGGCCGCTATAGCAGGAAGAAGAGGTATGCGAAGTAAACAAAAAGTAAACTAGAGGGGTGTCAACAGTGACAGAAGTTGAGACCTACATGTAAAAAACACATTTAGTTTGAAGAATAACATCCATCCGGCTATGGATTCTCACATGTGCAGGTCTCAATCCATTTCACTACTTATATCCCCTTCGTCCAGGAAATTCACATGTTTTTTCAAACGTGAAGTGCAGCTATTCCGGCCTGGTCTGAATTGCTTCGGTTTGTGCGCGACGATAATAGTTGCCAACCGTGCCCGTTCAACCCCCCGTAACCATCGTGTCCGTACCCCTCCTGCGCTACCGCTTTCTTCTCTCAGTCCATCCAGTCTCTACTATCATCTGAACAGCATCCTGCGCACACGGATCCTTTCTCGTCTTCTTCGCCATTCCATACTAAAACCTCTCCTCCTTCATCCCCATTGATGATCCTTTCTCGCAAGAGCCGCACTTCCAACATAACCGACGATGTTCCCATAACGATCTTTACCCGCGACCTGCTTACCTTGGCCACGGAGCCGGAGCCAGGGGTTCTGGCCGGAGCCAGAATGACAGCCGGCGGCGACGGGGTAGGGGTTTGGGCCGAAGCGGGCGTGCGGCCCTCGGCATCGAAGTCACCACCACGCAAGTGCGTCCTCCGGGACGCCTCAGGGCATGCGCGTCCTTCGTCCAACCGCTCTGCAGCACTGGAGACTTTGGACGGTGAGGACTCCGATCTGGTTGCCGTGGAGGTCAACGAGGAGCTGGTGGCGTGTCGGACTTTCCCAAGGGCCGGCTACGAGTCTACAGAGGTGTACATATATATTACACGCACCATACAGCTGCAGCACGTTCTTCGCAGAAGCACAGACGTCACCATCGCAGGCCTTCATGCCCGCATGGTTGAGCGCGGCTACAAGTACGACCTTGGCATCATGTCGGTCACGGTGCGACGGTGAGACAGCCCCTCGCTACCGAGAATTGCTGACGAGACGATCAAGGATGGCACGGTGTTGCGCGGAGGTGTCAAGTGAGCAATGGTAGACGGCCTTCATCGCCGCCACGCTGTCCTTAGCTTGAAAGAGAAAAATTACGGCCCGGCATTCGCTTGCGAGCGCCTCCGTGTGCGTCTTGTCCGCCGAAAGGATGGATAGGACACGATGCATACGGCAGTCATTTCCGACGCGTCTGAGCAAAGTACCTCCGCCGGACTAGTCCGCATTCACAAGTCTTTTTTCCACAACATCCTTTGTGTTAGCCACAGCATGCAGGCTGTCGCCGTGGAGATTGACATGAACCCACTGGCGTTGAGTCAGATGGGAACTAGCGAAGCAATGCCTAAGGCTGTTCTGCTACTACACGCTGGCTTGTCTACCTACCGCCGCTACATACGCGTAACGAAGATTTTTGGCCGGGACTGGAGCCTCGTGAAAGTGCTGGCCGACCTGAACTTCGTCACCCCGACCTCCAAGAAGCTCCACATCACTCATCTTGATGACCAGCATCTGCGGTGACAAGGCTCTCGAGTCGTAGCTGTGTTCACGACCTCCACGTTCCGATTCATCAGCAACGAGGACCACGAAGGAAAGTTTGAATCCGAAGCTTTCTATCCGTGAGTGTACGAACTTTCCGAAGTCTTCATAGACTCGTTCCAGAAGTATGGCAAGACAAGGGCCTGAGTTGTGACGACTTTGCACGGATTGCTATTGCGCATTCAGATCTACTCCGTATTTCCGTCAAAGAACTCCACCTGAACTAGATGTGCCTCTGCTCCAAGAGAGAAAACGACTCTGCAGAAGATCTGGCGAGGCGCAACAAGGCCCGCGCTGTGCGCTTCGCGAGTAAGGTCACTGAGCACTTTGCTCCCGGGCCCAGCGAGCAGACCACCTCGGCTCGTCTGGAGACCCGAATACGCTGTGTATTGTACGTGCTGCTCTACCCGGCGTGCCCATACGACCCACGGGACTACACATGAGCCTGCAGTCCGTGCGCCGAAGGCCCTTTAAGTGCTGCCTGCCACAAAAGCGCTTGTCAGAGTAACAACGGAGGCACTCCCGTCACGGTGAACACCTCAACGTGTGGAGGTTGTGCAGTCGGAGAAGTCTGGTGGCCTGAAAAAGGCAGTGCAGTAGTTGAGACGAAAGGTCGCTGAGAAGACCACGGCGGCCCAGGAGAACACGGGCCATCGTGAAGGTATCACGCAGATGTTCGACTGCGTGGATCCAAGCCAGCTGCCGGTTGGCATTGCGGACAAGAGCATGGTATCTAAAGATATACCCGTCACTTCGGAAAACCTGGCATATGTCGGACAGCCAGATCACGAAGACGAGAAGTAGCGGGTGTGAATAGAGAATGATCCGTACCCCATACTCTGCCTCATTCCAATCCTTATACCCATTGATCACTGGTCATACTTGTATCTCTCCATCAAGGACGTCGTATCCATACATCGGCTTCATTTCTTGATGGGGAGCTACGTGTACTTTACCGCGCTCGAAGGCATCGATGTGGGTCTGGACATCTGAAAGCCCACCCGGCCTCACATGCACTTCTGGAAGAACGTAGCAGACGGGGTGAGGATCGTAGCAGAGGATAAGCCTGCTTTTAGGAGCTATAAGGTGAGCTTCAGCATCTCGGCTACACATGCCTTGAGAATTTCGCTGACTGCACCCGCATTCCTCGCGGAAGCCTCGGGCCCCTGATGTTGACGGCCAAGTGGAAGCTTCCCCACGTTAAGAAGTTGGCTGCGCTCATTGCCAGCACATCCAACAGGGTGGATGCCAGGGTACAGCGGCCGAACGGGACCTGGTGTACTCGATGTATACCCGCGCGCGTACGGGGGTGAGAGCGACCAGGTGGCAGCCCCGGGGTTTTTTGACGATGAACAAGATCGTTGTGCGGCCCATCTCTGTGTTCTTCGGGGAAACGCATACTATGTACGCCGGCGCTAGATATGAGGACCGCGTCGCTGTTGTGTTGACGTTGCGGTACCATGTGTTGATTATGCCGGAGGGGAAAGGTGCGCTGGACCATGTGTTCTACTCGCTGAGAGGGCTACCACAGTTCCCGACCAGTGAGATCGCCCGTGTAAGTCGTACGAATAATGAAAGAGGTGGGGAGTCGGAAAGTGGGGACGATACGGACGTGGCGGGATTTGCAGAATCGCACGTGCACGGGATTAGTAGGGCAGAGGAGGTCAGTGCTACAGATGATGGTTTCGACTGCGATGACCCCGAGAATTTGATTGCCGTTCCTACAATTAGGAAGGCTGGTCGGGTACCTACGCGAAGAAGTTCCTGAGTAGCGCAGAGTACAATAAACTTGACCACTAAATGCCAGTTCGAGAACAAGTTCCGAGCGAGCAGGCAACAGTATAGAGGCTGCAAAGGATTTGGACTCAGCCGTAGGAAAGGTCGCCGAGAAAAGTGCGCAGTTTTGGGGCCGATATAGCCAGGAAAACGGGTTTGAGAAGTACTAAAAAGTTTGACTAGGGGGGTATCATGAGTCACAGAGGCTGAGCTCTAAACGTGAAAACACATAGGGAGATGGATGTGCAAATTTAGCGCGAAAAACAACATCCATCTGCCCATGTATTTTTACGTGGTTAGCTTTTGACCGCTGTCACTAGCGAAACCCCACCAAGCTTCAAAACCAAATACTTTTCGAAGCCATGATATACACTTTTCTTATTACCTCTCTTTGACGTTGACTCGAGGTTTTGTTTGCTTCTTCTCTTCGTGTAATACGTGTAAGACCTGTTCAGACCGAGAAGTGTGTGCCTCCCGTTCTGCACGGGTCACCTGAAGCACGGCTACGGCAAAGGAGGTTAAAAGTGGTCGGATTTGTATTCCACATTTGTTTCTCAGTATAGGCGGCCGTATATCACACGTAGAAAGTTGTTTCTTGTGAAGGGATGCCGACTCGACTGTAGACCTCAGCCTTGTGCTGCAACTGGCACCACTTGCGCGCTATCCAAGCCGTGCCAGACGTATAAATTCGTGCCCGCATTGTTATTCAGTGACGGGTGGATGCGCAAACCAGGCTCTCCTACACGAACAAAATGCGAAGGACAGAACCACTGCGTTGCAGCCACGCGATACGATTAAACTTCTTCTGTTCGGCACGCACTAAACTGACTCCTTCTAGCAGCACTCGTCGAATATGACACGCCTTTCGCAGATGGCAAGTTATTCCTTGGTTGCCTTTCCCTATGGGTACAGTACCGTCCGACATACCAGCACAGAGTTTTACACATCGTCTCCTGCCATATAAAGTCGGCAGGATTCTGGACTAGCTAGTGCAGCTGAACATCACCAAGTATAATACTCAGTTCCCGGCAGCCGCAGATGGCGCATATTGCGCTTAGCAGTCTTCAGTGCAGTGGTGCCAATTCCACGGAAGGTGAATAAGAGCATGAAGGGTCCAAGGTAAGCCTATCGACGTGAGGAAGGCTTTAGATCGTCATATGAAGTTGAGGTACGTAAGGTGAAAAGCGCAATTGCTGTATATTACACAATTAGCAGTACGACCTAGATTTTTTGTCAGGAAATGAACTGCCAATAGTGCATGCGGGCATTCACTGGACGCGGTAGTTCAGACTACTTACTTTTTGGAAGTCAGCGCACATGCGAAAACCGTCGTACTTCACGAGCTCTACGTTTTGGAATACCACGGCAGTCAGCATTCCGTGGCATTCCGAATCGTACAGGAGATGTGGAAGTTTTCCTACGCTACTGCACCCGGTGCACGTTTGCATCCATTTCCGGAAACAGAGACGTTCTACGGACCAGAGCTTTCTACCATGCAGGAGCGATATAGCGGCTGGGCCGGCGTCACAAATGCTCGCTAGGAGCAAATGGTGTGTCGCGACGCCATATTGCGGCGTGACTTTCGCTACGCGAAGAAAGTGTCTATTGCCTTTCGGTCTACGATCGCACGTCTTGATCGGAAGATGGGTTCCCATCTCGGGTTGTTGTTGTCATAGGACAACCGCGAAGCAAACCATATTGCCGGACATCAGCGACCGTTGCGGCAAGTAATGCTGCCCTAATAGTGGGCATCTGTTCAAGTCCTGGAGGGATGTTGGGCCGACATGGGGCCAACAGTACAGCTCCTTGCGCTCGAGGTTATACAGGACCCGTTATAAGGCTGGTGAGTGGCGGTGCTCATGGAGTGCGCGGTGAATGCGACGGCGTATGTCCTGTGGGATGCGCAGAATACTTATCGCCTTTGGTGCGTGCCGCATCGTCTCCATCACATGCTCCCAGGCCTACATATGAGGGTGCCCCTTGGGGATGATGACAATGATCGCGAGGCCCGGACGCTCATGGGGGTGATTAGCCTGGTCGACCGGAGCACCGCTTGCGTCCAGTGGGCTCATATTACGTGCTTGGCGCCAAACGTTGTGCCTGGTCGGGTGTGCGCGTCTGGAGTTTTGTGTTCTATGATCCTTGGAATCGCTGATGTATCACACAGGTCGAAAGCAAGTCTGGACGTAAGGTCGTGCCCGCAGCACTACTCGGAGGGTCCTTGGGGTGACGCCTCAGGGAGGAAGATCCTCAGAATGTCGAGGAAGCCAGGGCTGCGCCCAACGTTGAGAGTGATGAAACCACATCGCTCGTCCTCTGGGAGGATGATGTCGCTAGTGTGGTCCCTCAACGCGCGTCGCCCATGCTTTATTGCCTGATGAGGGTTCCGTGACAGCGGATGCGGAGGTTGTCTGTGGTCCCGAAGTTGCACAGGTTGACGCAGCTTTTTCATCCGTCCCGGAAGTTGCTGTTGGATGCTGGGGTCCCTCCACAGAAGTTCTGGTCCAGGATTGGGGAGCTTAAAGCGCAGTTGCGCTTGATGCCGGCGATGGGTCGTTTGTCCCAAAGAGTCGTTGGTATCGAGAAGCGCAGCCGGCTTCCGAGTACATCCGCCTCTCAGGAGTATATTGCGATTCTCCCCTATAAGGCGATTTTAGCTATCGCGCCTAGGGTACCTGCGGGGAATTACTTCATAGTAAGTGCATCTGTCTAGTTTGGCCCTTTGTGCGCATGGGCGAGTAGCACGAGTAATACCGCTGTGACGTCTGATAGGCCGTGATTCGTGAGGGAAGCGCTTCGATCACCGCCTAGCACGTCTCGCAAGAGATTTGCGCTTCACGCGTGCTGAGTTGCCGTGGGCTGGAAGTGCTGCCGTGCACCTGCCGAGACGGCCATTTAGTTGCCATAGCTTTCTGCGGGTGACTAGCGCTCTGCGTGGGTGCGCGTGGCGCCATAAACTCGCCTACCTGTTGATATCGGTGTTGCACGAAGTAGGGTGGGAGTTCAGCCAAGCTGGCATTTGTCGCAGCCAGAAGCAGAATTCCCGTTGCACTCCGCTCCTTTTGGGTCGACAACCTACGTGTGGTACAGTAGGTTCGGGGTTTCGCCGCTGCTACGCCAAAGCCAATATCAAAATTTGCCTTTGAAGATAAAACACGTTACTTCGGAACGAATTAATATCCAACCAGCTCGGAAGCAAATTTCAGGCTTGATTTCGGTTGGGCCGAGACGGCCAGCCGTGGTTTCCAATCAAATGCAGTGCGCCGTGGAGCCTACTATCGGTCAGCCACTAGCGCTCCAGCGTTGCATTGCGCGGTGATATAGGTATGCTCGATTGGCTTTGTCCCTCGTTTTGCGGACTGCCGATTCTCGCGACGCGTGCCGGCGCGCTGCGCGCGTTTGTTCCATAGCTCAAAAAACTTCAGCACGGTTATGCGTACGCGCTGCATGCCTTCAACTCACGAGGCGCTGAGCGTATGGTCATGTGTGAATGCTCGGACTGGGCGCTGCCCCCCTTGCCGTTGGCTCTTCGCTTCTTGTAACGATGCGCACATCCTGACGCTGTCGGTGCTCTGGGAGTGGGGCGCTGAACGCTGTCGTTCTTATCACTTCCTTTGCAATCTTGGCCCAACCATTTAGACCCCGATCTTGCACCGTGTTCTGCATCGCTGGTTTCGTTCCATATTTCATACTGCGGGTTTATGCTGTCGATCGGCGGTCGTAAGCGGACATTGAGGGTGATGCACCGCATGGGATGTGGGCGCACGCTCGGAAGTTTTTCATTGCCTTAGGCAATAAACTATACGTATTGCCCTTCGCGTAATTAGCTTGCCATACCATCGCCCTTCCGGTGAGGACTGTCCAGTGGGCAACGTTTTGATATTCCCTTTTGGAGTTTGCAAGGTGCTTAGAGCATACTTCCTCACGCCACTTTTCGCGTGACACGTGTGACGTGCCCCTTGGGTCGCGATGACCGGACGGTCATCATGGAGGATTTTGTGTGGCCCCTCTCGCTGGGGTACACGTCTTGACACATCGTGCCGCGATGATGCCAGAGGTGCATGTGGTCGTATGGCGGATTGCATCATTTCTAACCAACTAGGGCTTCTTCGAGTTGCGCAGGGTAAGGAATCTTCCTCTTGTCAAAATACCGCGCGGCTGCGCCCCTCGGCACATGCTCTGTTGGCTCGTAGCTGTCCTGGTCGGGCGAGTATCCGTACTAGCGCACTTTGACGAGTATCTCGTCGAGTTTGTCGTAGCCATGGCCCACGACGTTGCCGAACACGTATTCCTGAGGAAGTGCCGTAATTATCTAAGAGGGGGTTTCCCTCCCCGTCAGAGGTATTCGTACATCTTGAGTCAGGTTGTCGGCCTTAGGTTTCTCAGGATTACCAAGATGTTCCGTGAGTTTCTACCAGGGTGGTGTTTCGACTACTTCGTACTGTACGAGTGTCGCGCCAGGGAGACTCTCGCACTCGAACAGCTCGATGACCGTTCGGTTCTCCGGCACTACTGGTAGTGTTTTCTTGTTGTAAAGAGGAGGTCTCAGTCGGACGTATAGAGTTTCGCAGTGCCGTCGTGGCTGCTATGCAGGTTCATGTGCGGCCCGTGTACATGTTGCCGGTCCTCGCAAGGCGCTCTGGTGACACATTTTCCTTCTGCATCTCTTCTTTTGCCACATCCCGGGGTTAGGCGCTAGAATGACACGGTCACCTGATACACACTCCTGATTTCTTCCCTCTTTGATTCCTACTGCGGTCTCGTCGAAGTGGAGTACTCGAAACGGTCCAACTAGCACTGGCAATGGCCTTTGCTTGGACTCTTCCGTAGAGTCGAAGAGTTCTTTCCGCAGGAAAACGAGAAACCGGAACCGAATGGGTTGCGTATGCCACCGAAGACAATTATCGATATTGTGTTCGTACCGCGGCTGTACTTGGTCCAGTGACGCTTGTGCGGTGGACATGAGCAGCTCTAGCCGCGACTGCAATATTGTGTACCACTGCGCGGCGGAGCCGAACGCTTCTACGGTGGGCTTTTCTTTCAAAGCTTACCGTGGAGAGGCATCCGAATGCATAAACGCGAAAGGCGCGGGCCTGGTAGTCCTGTGCCCATGTCTGCTGGAAGCGGACGTCAGCACATCGCTGAACAATTTCCAATTCTTCGGATGTTCTGCGAGGTAATGACGTAGCGCCGGAAGCATTGTTCTGCTCAACCGTTCGGCTTGTCCATAGCAGTGCGGGTAACACGAAGTGGGGACCAGGTTTTCGGTCCTTAGGATCCTACATATTTTCTGAAAAAACTTCGCTGTGAACCGTGTTCCGTTGTTGGACATGAGGTATGCACGGGGACCGTACATGAACACCCTACGGATTAAGATTTCTATTGCGATTGATGAATCTCTTACAGTGCTAAGCGGCATTGTGCACACCAGCTTGGAAAATCGCTCCGCAATGACGAGCAAGTGTCGGTTTTCGCGCTCGGTTCGTATAAACTGTGCCATTACGTCAATCCACACCAACTTCACAGGAGCCTCAGCGGGAAGAATCTTCACTTCCTCGGCGCTTCGCGTAAGAAGTATGCGCCTTTTTGCGCATGGCATGCATCTGCGCGCAATGGGGGTTTAGTCCATTGACATCGAGTCCCAATAGAAGTCTCTTCGAGTAGAACAGTATAGGCGTCGACCCCGGAGATGTCCCGTGGCCACATCATAACGGCCAGGGCGTAGCAGCCAGCTCGTCAGTACCTTAGGTACCGCAAATATGTTCTCGCTCCAAGGCTGTTCGCTGAATCATCCCTTCGGGGTCGAACAAAAACGGTACGCTCTCGACCCTGCGACGACGGGCGCACTGCCTGCGACAGAAAGTATCTTTCACATGTTCTCATAGCAGTTCTTCGGGGGTTATTGCGAGGAGCGGAGGGTCCTGCCACTCATTTGTGGCGTGATCTTTGAAGGCGAAGACATAATCACGTTCTGATGCATCCTCAACAGTTCGATCGTTGGGCTCATTTGAGTCGTTTACGGCGAAGCACAGGATACCTTCGTCCACTGCAACGGTAATTTCTCCGACCGCTGCTATCCGTGACGAGTCATTGGCCTGGGCATTATGGACGGCCTTCTAATATTCCGCATGAAAGTCATACTCGGAGAGACGAAGCAGCTATCCCATAAGGCGACTCGAGGGGTCCGCGATTCTCATTAGTCACCGTAACGAAGCATTCTCGGTATGGACTGTGAAGTGTGTACCCTGGAGGTATGGGCGTAGTTTGTTGACTGCTCGCAGTACTGTGAGCCATTCCTTCTTGGTTACCGAGTAGTTTTCTTCGGCAGCATATAGCGAACGTGATCAGTATCCTATCGGCCTCCAGATGGTACCCTCGTGGGGGTTGAAATAATGCGTCGCCAACTGAGTAACTACTTGCTTCTGTATCCACTGAAATGGCAGGTCAGACTTAGGTATCGAGAGTACCGGAGGTGCAGTTACCGCCGCTTTATTCACGATGAATGCTTGCACTTTCGCATCCTCGATGTAGTCAAGGTTCATGGGCTACCCTGTTTTCAACAACGCATTCAAATGCGTAGGCAAGTGTGCGTTGTTCTGTACGAACTGTCCTTGTGCGCTACAGAGTCCGTAAACAGTGATTAGGTTTGATTGTGCCTTCGTCTGTGACGCGTACGTGAGTGCGGCGACGCGTGGCGTGTCGACCGCCAGTGAGCCGGGACGGATAAGGGGGCCTAGATAATGCACGGTGTCGGCGGGGAGGTTCCGCTTCTTAAGTGTGTAGGATAAGCCCATCTTCTAGAGGGATCCCACGATTCGCTCAACGTTCGTGAAGTAGCTCTCAGAGTCTGCGCGGAAGATGACTATATTCATGAAGATGGATCTGAGAAGACTGCGACTTAAATCGCCTGAGGGTAATATCGAGTATCCTTTTGAAGGTGGCGGTTGCCTTGGTGAGCCCAAACGCCATATCTTTAACCTCAACAGGCTTGAGGGGCACACGAACGTAGTTCTGTCCTGATCCTTCAAAATTGGCACGTACTTTCCAAGGGACCTGAAGTAGAACCAAGTGTTGCAAATACTGTGGCGTCGCCAGGGGAGTCGACGTACTCGTCCATACAGGGTAGTGAATAGGTACAACGAGTCTCGATCAAGTTGAGACCTCGATAGTCGCCAAACAAACGCATGCAGCCATCCGACTTGGTGACAAGCCCCACGGGTGACACTCAGGGCGCCTGTGCGAGCACTATTACTCCGTCCCGGAGCATTCTGTCCTCCTCCACTTGCTCCGCTGCGCAGGCTTTTGCACCGGCTCTGCCGTGCTGAACAGATGGTTTCAGTCCTGTGGACTAGTCCTGTCTTATGTTCAGTTGTATTAATCTCCCCGAGATCTCCATTTCACATGGTTGAGTACATCTGCAGAAGGCTTCGAAGCGGTTCGGGGTGGCAGGGATGAGCGGGATCTATATATACAGTTTCTCTCGAGACGTGATCATGTGCAGTCGTGTGCCCGGTGGCCCCTGCGCACGTAAACAACTGTCGGGTAACGCTAACGAGGGAGGGGCTACACTCCTCCTCGAGAATGCCTAAAGTGTCTCCGACGCGTAGGTGCATGGACGTGGGAGACGTGGGATGGGGCAGTAAAGTGGCTACAAATCAGTTCATTACCGCCGGCTGGGGGACACGGGACATACTACCAACCAGGATATGGAATGGAACCTGAGGTTCTACCCGTCCTACACCGTTGGTTCCCAACAGTTGTTGCTTCTCGTCTAGAATCTCGACCGCCTGTAGAACCGCAAGTCTGTGACGGCCCGCAGTAACTTTGGTCCAGGACTGGGATCTATCCGCGATTGTCACGGCCTTCGCAGGCTTCACTTTCGGTGAGACTCTCCCTTCCGTCGATCTATAGCGCATGTCTTGCAGGAGATGCGCAGCCTTCGGATACCTCTGGTGGAGTCTACATGTAATGGCGATCGTGGATCCGTTGGACAGATCTACGAGCTTTAACTTCGGTCTTCGTGCTTCCACGGAGCGGTCGCAAAAGCCTGCACCTGGCATTGTGGCCGCGGCGAGTTGCTCGCATACCATGAAGTCCGGTAGGACAAGATGGGGCCTGAGGCGGCCAGTCAGCGACGCGCTACCTGCTAAGGATAATGGGCGGTTATTAGCATCACAGATATCGGTAAGTTGACCAAGGGTCATTCTTTTATCGCATCCAGGTGGGAGTTCCGATTGTGTAATGAAGTGTCGGTCGTCGCCCGTATCGAGAAGACATAGAAAGCGCCTCAGGCGAATGCAGACCAGGCCTATGTCGTCATGAACATTGTAGTTTTCCTACTCGAAGACGACCCTCTATCCAGGTGCTTGGGGCTGTGACGACATCGCCATGGGCGCTTGAACAGCATATTGATGGCATGTGCCATCCCGTGGCTCTTCTTTCTAAGAAAGACTCTGCGTGCAAGCCACGTAGAGATGTCGCGCTCATTCTGGAAGCAGGGTGTTAAGCACCAGGCCGGGCTGAGACTTGCAGGCGCGCCTTTTCAAATTCGGAAACTTCTCTCACTTGTCTTTCGAACTGTGGTCATTGGGTGGGTGTGGCACAGCCTGACGTGCCTCGGAGCCCCTTGTGTCCTCGGATCGCGATGCCGACGTGCCGCGGGCGCTTTTCTCGGCGGCTGCCTTTCGTCTCGTGTACGACGCTAAAGGCACCGATAACTCCTCAGCTGGAATTGGTGTTTTTTACTTTTTGGCTACAGTACGCCGAGCCCGTACCGGGAGAAAGCAGTCGGGCGACATGTGTCCCGGCTCATAGTACTCGTGATAGATGAGATAGGGGCGAGTTTCGGCGTGTTATCCTGGTGCCAACGCCACAGTGATCTGTATGAGGTCACCCTGCGGGTTTCAGTTCTCCTACAACTCGATACATTTTGAAACGGTATTCTCATTTGCAAAGGGAATATAGGTAGGTTCGATATACTGCCTTTGACCGTTCTATAAGGTTATCATAACAGCGGGTTCATACTTTTCAGCCCCAGACTGGCTCGGAACGATACTGGCGTCGCCACACGTATAGTCACTTTGGTCCTGGAGAAGAATCACCGTCTCGGGGTACGCCTTCTAGTCATTTCGGATCGGTTCGTCGACGAATAATGTAGCAGTTGTACGTGGGCATGAGATAGTTGGCGTAGTAGAGTTTGCACTAGTTCCGTGCTCTTCGCAGGTTGAGCGCAAGCACTCACAGATTCACTTTCGGCCCGGGCGAACTGCAGCACTTCGAGGAAGTGTACTCGGCGATTCTGTTCTCGAAACCTCAGAACGAGGGTTTTCATACTCGTGGCGAGTCCATCCATGAGCAGTGCACTGAGCGTATCGGGGGAGTAGACGTTCCCGCTACGGGATTCGTCTTTCTGTATACAGGTGCCATATTCGTGATCTGTTTTCCCCGGCTTGTGCCGGACATGGCACAGGTCAAGGACAGCTGGACGAATGGCGTTAATATTTGCGTAGGAACGCAGGGGAAACTGTACCCCTTCCGGATAACACGCTATACCACGTAACCTTCCGAACCAGGAATTCGTCGTGGACTCTAAATGTCTCTTAGCATGGCCGTTTAGGAACTACAGCAGAGCCACGAACGCCTATGATTCCTTGATCTCGTCCACGTGGGCTTCCTTGGCGAACCCGTCGAGGAATTTGAATACCCTTACGGGATCTGTGCCGTCAAACGAATGCTGTCAAATCTTTAAATCCATACACCAAACATGGTCTTTGGATTTTTCCGTTGCCGACGAAGCGCGTCTGTCGGACTTATCCACTAAGCCATAGGTACTATGTGATATGGCCTAGTCTTATAGCGTGCTAGTCTGGCGTAACTCTATGACTCGAGGGAACCGTGGTTCCCTCCACGGGATTTCAAAGTCGGAACAACGGGTATTTGTATATCGCTTCGATCGCGACGACCTAACAGAGCTGCGTTACCACCCATGCTTCGCGTATACATCAAAGTCCGAGGACTGTGCAGAGTTGAATGTGCTTGCCTTACGACTACTAGAGGTGCTCCCCGAGCTGGGGACGGAAGTATTGTAATACGACGAATTTGGACGGTCGTAGTTGGGTTCTCGCGTTCTGCGTTTCCTTCGTCCTGAAGGTCATTTGAAGATACATTCTTTTCGAGACGTCGAGGATCTTCGACAATTAGCGTCTCGCGCGTCAGCGGGTGTTTCGTCCGGTTGGTTTATCACGGCACCGGGATGGCCTCGCCTGACGTGGCCGAGTCTGTTGGCGATGCGGCCGAGGTAGTCGGGGACCTCATGCTAATGTACTTGACTATCGTCGAGGATATTGTCGACGTAGATCCGCAGGGTCTTAATCTCTTCCAGGCTGGAGGTGGCCACAGGCTGCACCTCGTCGACCCGGGCCTGTAACTGAAGAAGCTCGTCCTACTGGAGGTAGACGCGCACGGTAAGAGTACCTTAAAGGTTGTGCAATGTATCAGGTAGTCTCGAGAATTCCTCGAACACGAAACCTTTTGGGTCCTTCCGCAGCCTGTCCATGGCATCCTGGCGTCGCGTTGGAAGCGCAGAATTCATCTCGATAATCCTGAAGGGATCAACCGGCAACGTCGAGACACCTGGCTTATCTACTGGAATGGCTTCAGTAGGCACGGGAGCGGTATAATTATTCGCCAAGCCTCCGGCTTGAGAATGAACCTTCTGGCACGACTGCATCAATGGAGGCCCGAAAGGCTTTCTCACATTACCGCGTCCACCAGAAGACATCGTCGACGGTATCAGTCCCCAGCCATAACCCAGATGATGACTTTATACGTCGGGAGACCGATTTTAGGGCAAAGCACCCCGAGTAGCTCCAGCTTACGGCGGGGTACAGCAGCATAAATGGCTAAAGCTACACAGACAACCGAGACACGACCGGCCTTGGAGAGTGGGTGTAGTATCTGAAGGATATCAAGGTTCTGCTTATCCAAAAGAAAAGGTAGCTGAGACCTCAGAGAGCGGGGTAGTAGACCGACACGAGATGGCCCTCAGGACGCGAGTCGTAAGGGCGCAGGCCAAAACGCCGAGGAGAAATTCGGCGGGATTAAGGAAGGAGCGAGGTGGTCGATGTACGGATGTATTACGATACAGATAATGATACAGGTACGTAAAGGATAAGTAGCCGAAGGTAAGGATCGAAAACGGTAAAAGAAACCAGCACGAACGCTTTGGTAGGACGAGTAAGTACGTGGGAGGTTTCTCTAGACCATAGGCAAAGATAAAGGCAAAAGAGAGATTGCTGAAGACAAGTCGGGCGCATAAAGTAGAGCGTAAGCGTCCTACTTGTAATGTTAGAGATGGCTAGTCTGACTGAGTCTATATACAGTGGGGAGGGCGGTGCCGCACCTTGTGAGCGCCGAATTAAATAGTAGCTTAATAGTAGGATAATGCGCCGACGGTAGTGGGTGGTCAAATATATACACCAAGAATATAAACACTGTCAGCAGTAAAAGTAGGCGCCCTCGGCGTACTGTAAAGAAGGTACTGCAGCGTGGCGAGCGGCTTACAGCACCCTAGAGTAGAGCACGGTCAGTAGTGTGACTGCATTACACCCCGTCGTACGGTGCTCGGGACAGCAAATTTCGGCTCAGATAAAGATCGAGAAGCTTGACAACGGTGACATGCGTGAACACAAGGATAAGGGTAGTGGACCCAATAAGGCTTCGCTCTGCACTGCCGAGATCAACGAGAAACAGGTCAAACGATGGAATGCGTTCGGGATTAGGCAACGGCGGGTCCCTAAAACGGATGTGGGAGGGTTGAAAATTCCGGCAAATGAAAAATTACGCACGAAGAAAAGGAAGCATGTGCTACACAGTGTTTAGGAAGCATCTACCCGGTAAATGTCTGGGTTACTTGAGACTTCTCGGTTACGTGCAATAAATGTCTTTGTGAACTTCTTTTCCAATATCGCGGTTCTTGCTCGCACTGAACGTACTCAACAATGTTCCTACTTATATAATGCGACGATGTGGATGTTTCACGGAATACTGGATTGATGATGATGGAAAAAGGAGTCAAAGCAAGAACGTCATATTTATTCACGCTCTGATGCTGTTGCCTATGACGTTGATAGACTTTGCTGTAAAATGCTGATGGGGAGCTACCCAACTGAAGCTGCATACTTGACCAGAATCAAATCTGTTGGCTGAACAGGTCCCCTAAATCCTCTGTACCAGGTGCACTGGTACTTATGAAACGACGAACATACGTGTACTTCGCTGTACATCTGGTGGAACCTTTAGAAGCTGCGAAAGAAGAATGGAAATGTGTATCATAACTCGTAGTTCCAAACAGAATGGTCAAACTGGACTGCATCGTCTCGGATATATGAATGTATTGCGTTGTTGTGCCGGTACGGGCGCGCCACACTGCCTCAGCGGTAAGGATGTCCTACGCTGTTTTGGAAGCATGGATTTGGTTCTCTGTCTTCGAAGAAGAACCGTGAATCGGGTCTTATACTGGCGGTTTTCATCGGTCGTATGTTAACACGTATACGTACACTAGCAGAAGCCATATATAGTAACGCGTGTTGATGATTCTATCATATCTACTCATGGAAATACCGTAAACAATATCAGGGATAAAATGGCTTCGGAGAACGCGCCGTGTACAAATAAGGACAACCGTCGTATACAGTAAAACAAAACAACGACAGATCGTTATCACCCGGAGACTCTTGCTGATGCCACCGGTGATCACGAGACGGAAGGGTTTGCCCAAACTAATCATAGCATATGATGCGCCATATACCTTAAAACAATCGGGAACGCATGGACTGGTTTTATTTTCGTAACTGCGTTTCCATACGCCAAACCGTGTTTGTTCTAAGGCAAGCACTTACTCCTCATCAAGCAGCACACTCTGGATTTCTAGACGTTTCATGAAATGGCATTCCCATCATCTAATCTTTATAATAGGCCATATAATACGTAGATAGCAACTTACCGGAGCCTCCAGGCAAAGTCGCTGGCCGAGATATGGAATGCGAAATTCTCAACCTACTTGATCTGCAAATGTCATCCCGGACTTGATGCGTGGTCATCATCGCTTCCAGGTACAACTGCTTCTGTTTTCCTGACAACCAGTGTAGAAATTTTCAGGAACGGAAGAGTATTCAGGAAGAACCTTCGGTAGGATAGTTGTACATGTCCCAGTTGGCGTCGATATTTCGCCCCCCCACCTTCACATCTCCAGCAGATATAATGGGGCACCTCGAAATTACAGTGGATAGTCCCAGACACCAAACCACCGCGTCAGTTCTTGTAACATTCGCACAACGTGCTTCAAGTGTTTACAGTGTCCGTCCCGGCACGTTTACGCTTTGGTACCTCTATCCATTTTCGTTTGCGGATGCCTGAGGTATAGTTGTTCACCACATCATGGTCTAAGATCGGCTGTGGCCGCTGGAAAGATCCTACAGACAGGTGTGCTATACCTACCGAAAGGGACGCACCGGTGTCTGGGCTCTGGCCGCTGAAGGAATCGTGCCGAGGGCTGAGCTGTGCCTACGTGGAGCACTAGCGCCGACGGCTCTGCTATATCTACAGAGAGCACCACATCAACGGCTGGGCTCCGCGTTCTGAGTTTACAGCGCCGTCGGCTGGGTTGTACCTGCCGAGCGAGAAAACGCCAACGGCTAGGCCCTGGCTGCGAAGAGTGATGCGCCAACGTCTGGGCTTTGCCTACATGCGAAACTGCACGGAAGACTGCGCTGTGCCTGCTGAAAGAATCACGTCGACGGCTGGGCTGTGACAGTTGAGCGTACCATGTCAACAACTCGGCTATGCTCGCTAAGAGCAACTTGCAAACAGGCGAGCTGTGACAGATGGCAGCGCAGCAACGAACGATGAGCTGTGCCCGCTAGTAGCATCGCGTGCAGAGCTGGTCTGTTCACGGTTGCAGTGACAGGCCAAGGGCTGGTCTGTGCGTACTGATGCCCATATATAGATAGCTGGACCCTTTCGGCTAAGATCATCGAGCAGACAACTAGGCTGTGCATACAGCCGGCATCCCTCGGATAGCTGGGCTGTGTCCGCTGGAATTGTAGCATTGGCAAATGCGCTAGATCTCCAGACAGCAAGACACGGACGGTGGGGTGGGAAGTGCTGCAAGTACGTAGCCAGCAGCTGGACTTCACTCACGTAAAACGTCTACCTGACCGTCAAAGTATGCCCACTGGAAGCGCATTGTTGCAAGAAAAGCTAAACCTGCTGCTGATGATGAATCCCTTACGTCTGAGCTGTGTAAATCTACAGAGACGCGACTGCAGGTCGCCTTTGCGCGGTAAAAGTAGCATGTAGACGGTTGGACTGAAGCCATTCGGTGCGAGAGGCCGATAACTAGTCGACTGGATCTGGAGGAAATAGTCTAAGAACTCGCCTATTCGTGCCACGAGATCACATTGAATTGTTCGGCTGTACTGGCTAGGATGGGCGTTTCGAGGGGTGTACTGCGGCCACTGCAAGTGCCTTTCATGCGAATGCCTTGGACACGGTCGGGGATTACCTGTCGGCTCTGACCTGCCGACGCGTGGGATTTGCTCGCCAGGGGCTCAAAGCGGGGAGTTGAGCTTCGCGCTCAGGGCGAGACATAAATACGGCTGAGACATGCCGGCCGAAATAAACGTTCGAGCTGCTGGAGCACGCCCGTTGAGAGAAAAATGAGCACGCGTGGGCCGCTATCCGCTTAGAGCCACTTTCCAACAGATGGACAATTCCCGCTCATGTCGACTTGCCAACATCGTTGCCAAGCTTAGGGAGAGCACCGTCTGGCTCTGTGGGCTGTGTTTCCCGAAAACGGACTGTGGTCTGTCCAGTGGCGACCGCTGGAAGGACGATGTCAACACAAATCAATTGTTCTTGGCCTACGTGCAGAGCTCTTCAACTAGGGTGAGCTCATCGCGAGCAGGATATCCATACGGACTGTCAGTTGTGATTCCTAGGTTGTCTCTCTGCGCCTTTCTTGAAAGAAGCATATCGGAGTCACCTGTCGTAACTCGATACGGTGGCTGAGCTGTTCCCATCTCTACAAATAGGGCGCCACAGTGACAGAAACGCCTTTTCTGCTGTTTAGAGATAGTGGGTAAACATAGGCGATCCGACCTAGGGCTCTAAAGTAATGCAGTTAGCTACTGACAGCTGATTTTCTCAGGGTCCGTGCCGCATCACAGTGTAGACTGTGAATTGCAGTGAAAAGTTGGTGGTGCCAGTTGGAACGGTAGATAATTCTGCTTCCGGTGTCAACACGAAAATTCTCTCGAGACTCTGCAGAAAACTCACGATCATGACGGTTAAGTTTTGTACAGACTTTGTCAATACTATTTCTGGACGTCTTTTCCGTCACTTATGTCAGCGGATGCGTTATGTTTTGTACCACGATAGGGCCAATAGTCTGGTCTACCTGGCTTTGCATCTATAAGAAGGCTCGGGTGGCGATCCCATCAAGCTCCATTCAGAGACCATTCTTTTACTTTCAGAAGCTCTGAAAATACGTTGCTGCATTTCGACAATTACTCAGTAGCTGTGAGAATGGAACAGTTTCTCGTCGTATATAGCAATGCTCATGGTAAAACTGGGAAGATCCGTTCCAATATGAGTCTTTTCCTCCCGCCTGCAGCCGCATGATCGCAGGCCGGAACTGGTAAATTCAATCGACTATTTTCCTGAAACGCAAGAAACAGTCCCTCGTATCGGTTTGGGGCTGAATTCTGTTCTCGTCGCTTCGTATCAGTTTGCTACGCATTCACCATGTTCGATGAGGTGTTGTTGCTCTGTGGGCGCCCGTTGGCATTCCACGTGTTCTCGATTCCACTGCACGCTCCACATCGCGCCGAAGCCGACGAGTAAATTTGACGACAACGATATTAGGAGACTTCATTGACTGCAAAGATGCCACCCTTTCTTCCTGGACTTCCGAGCTTCCGAAAGGCGGATATAGGTTCGCCGTGCGAAAATCCCAATCTTAAAACTCTAAAGAATGTTGTCTATCCGCCGAACGAACTTTTAGATGGTGCATTTGTGAACGTTCTCCCGACGATGGGAGCCCAGCCTCAATTCCTCCCCCAAAAACTCGCTCTTACTCTGGCCGTCGCTGCCTTAGTGAAATAGGTGCTGCTCCAATTCATTTTTCCGGACTTTTTGCTTTTCTCCGACAGCAGCGCGGTGTGCTACACCCCGTCGCGAACTGTCCGCATGACCGACAACTTCATCTCTTAGTCCAGTCTGTTTCGATCTAGGCCGATTCGCATCTTCCCTCGTAATATAGGCGGTGATGCCAGGTTCCAGTTGAGGAATTTGCGGAGGGGTATGAAGCTTTATTCGGTCACCTCTGTCTTCAATTCATTTGATGTACTCGAATCGTTGCACCAGGAAGGTAAATAACAGAAGAAAGAGTCGGTTTTTGCTACAGCCGTCGGAATATTTGCGACGGAAAGCATCTGGTTTTGTTCACGTTGGTCGTCTTCGTAGAGTGGACATGATGAACTAAATGTAGTGGGCCCACAGGGCGTTATGTGTAGGGTAGTGTGAGTGACACATTTCAACGTTACGAATTGTCTATAAACCACGGTCAGAGCTCAGCACTATGCAAAACACCTGGTCGCTGAGCTTCTAACAAGAACCCGATGAAGTCCTCCCGATTATGGACGGCACAAAAATTCTCGGAAACATTCTTGGCAAGTCCGATGTGTTCCAAAACAGGACTGAACGTTGGCCGGGACTTCTGAGAGCAGGCACTGTATGCTGCGCAGGAAGTTACCACGGCGTTTTGACCAGTCATCAGAAATATTTCCATTATGGCCTCCTCTTTAGGCCCATGAGATCGGAAAAGTTCGACAAAACCATCTTTAATCAAATGAACGGAATATGTCCGCAGATGTGCATCGGAAAGTATCACTACGACCAGTCGTTTTCGAACAACCTCCCGGAAGTTTTTCGAGCTACCCGTATTAGGCATGTCGAGAGCACATCCAGCGCTGTTCTCTGGAAGGTAAGAGAGGAAGTCACCAAATGAACTTTTTGTTATTGTAAGCAAGGGATACAGTGCTAGGAGATGATGTGTGGAGTACACAACTTGTAAAGCACCGTTCCCTTCCCACTTCTTCAAATAATACGTCCTCTGCACGAAGCACTTCTTGATTGACTGATTGAAAGTCAAGATGCCTCCACCAGACCCAGTAAACACGGTCCCCATCCGAATCTTCGCTACAGCGGCATATCTTAAGCCCGTATTAAAGACAACAACAGGAGTGGCAAGCAATAAAACATCGTCTGTGTTTATGGAAACGGATGCGGACTTCTACAGGGTGTAGTAGCATAGTAGAGCTTCCACCCGTACTGCACATTTGGGAATACCATGGAACGCTAACTTCCGTGCTACTCCAAACGTGGAGTGCGTGTAGGTCGGCGGTTTTTTGCGTGGACGCCGACTCCCAAACAAACGTTACTTTGAACTGCCGCGTCCAGTGACCGGCCGCATCCACTACTCGCAGTTCGTACGGTCGTAAAACATCCAGGTTCTACTGCGAGTTGTGCTGTACACTGCAGTTCAGCATCTCACCATACGTATCTCAAAGCGAAAGGATGCCTCCAAACCTGCCTGACGAGGACAACCTTTCTTTGGACCCTTCATACTCTCAGTCGCGGTCCAACGGATATTGGGCGACTGCACTGAAGACTGCAACGCAGAATATGCGCCATCCGCGGCTGTAGCATGCTGAGCATTATTCTCCGTTACGTTCAGCCGCACTGGCTCGGGCAGAATCTTGCCGACGTTACATATCAAGACATGATGGTTAAAACTATGCGCTCATCTCTTGGACCGTATTGTAACCACGGTGGAACGCAAACAAGGACTAACATGTAATGCGCGTAAGGTGTGGCAGTTTGCACAAGTGCTGCTGGACGGCGTCAGTCTAGTGCGGGCCGAACATAAGACGTGCAAGTGTCTCCGGGGGCTCGAACATAGTGGTTCTGTCCTTCGCATTGCGTTCGTGTAATGGAGCCTACTCTGTGCATCGACCCGTCGGTGGTTGATAACGCCCGCACAAATTCATCCTCCTGGTACCGTTTGGTTTGCGCCGAAGTCTTTCCAATTGCAGCGGAAGGCGGACGCCTACAGTCGAGTCAGCATCCTTTCAACCGCAACAACTTTCTTCCTACGCTGTGCGGCCACCTATCCATAGACGCAAGTGGGGACTACGGACGCCGTTATTTTACTCCACCCTTTCCATAGCCGTGCTACACTTGACCCGTGCAGAACGGGAGGGACACATTTGTCGTGCTGGAAAGGTCTAATATATATCAGACGAAGCGTAGAAGCAACCTGAACCTCGAATCGACGTCAGAGAGGGGTTGTAAAGGGATATATTGTGGAATTGAAAAGTATGTAATTTTTAAGATCGGCGGGTTGTCAGTAGTGGCAGGGGCTGAGATCTGCACATGTGAAAGTACATGTGCAGATAGACTTTGTTTTAATAATTAAATTTCATATATCCGTCTGGCCATGTGCGTTCACGTGTAGATCTCGAATCCTGTCAGCAATAAGACCCCTAAGTCCAAAGTTTCATTACTTCTCAGACCTCTTCTTCATGCTGTATGGGCCCCAAATTCGCCCGCGTATCTGGCCGATTTTTCTTGCAGGCGGAGCCTAAATCTTCCTCAACCGTTAAAGCGTGGGCTGCTCGCCGGAACTGGTTCTCACACTGGCATGTAGAGTTCAAATTTGTTCTACTCCACGCTATTCAGACACTTCTTCGTGTAGCTATCTAATCTTCCTCACTACTTGCCGTGGCAATCCAATCCTCGGAGTTGTCATAGGCAGAACCACCATCCCTAGGACTGACCGCCTCTGCCCCGCTATTCCTGTACGCGTCTGAGTCTAGAAACACAGCCACGTCCGCGTCGTCCCGACTGTCTGAATCCTCACGACTTCTATTATTCCTGCGACTAACCCGGGCTATCTCACTCCCCGGTAACTGCAGTAGCTCTCTCAGTGAATAGAACACCTGGTCTGACATATTTTTCCCTTCCGGCGTAAAGTACACATCTTACCATACCGCCAACTCATTCGCAACCCGGTCCTCATATCGACCCCCGGTGTGCGTGAAATGGCAACTCCGGAAACACAGAGGTTGGGCGTCAAAATGATCTTCTTCATCTTGAAAATGCCGTCGCTGCTACGTCCTTGCGCTCTCCTCCTTACGCAGACGCGTGTTAGTAGTTGCACATCCAGAATGGGAAGCTCACTGCCCAGCTCACGATTGCAAGGAAGCCCGGCGTCTTCGGTTTCAGTGTCTCGTCAAAGTCATTGCGCTGCTCCTGCCGGGTGCATTCCTTCCCAGTAACCGAAAACCAAACCCCCATCTAAGGTGTGAACAGGTTCCTGGCAGATACCATCCGCAGACCGACGTAGACGGCAAGCTGACCTATTTGGGCGTCCATCTGCCTACGCCTTCGCGAAGCCCACACCCAATCCTCCCTCGATTCGCAAGCTTCCGTCACCAGGCTCCGTATACGGGAGTAGCCAGCGATTTCTAGCTTCTGGTTTTCTGCATTCCTCTCGTCGTCCCCATCGTTCACAACCGGGTTCCACCAGATCTCATTCGCCCCTGTACCAGCCGATTCTCCCTGTTGAGTGTGCTCGCGATAAATGAAAACAACTTTTCAACGGGGGAAAGCTTCCACTTGGGCGTAAACAACAGGGGCTCAAGGCTTCCAGGCGGAATGCCACGGCAGTCAGCGAAACTCCCAGCGCACGTGTAGCCGATGTGCTGAAGCTCACCCTGTCACTTCTGAATGCTGGCATATCCTTTACCATAATCCTCACACCCGTCTGCTATATTTCTACACTAGTGCGTCTGAGGCGTGTTGGCCTCCAGATCTGCGGACCCGAATCGATACCCTCGAGCTCCCAAAAAGACACGTAGCTCTCGATGAGTAAATGAAGCTCGTGCATCGAAACGACGTCCTCGATGGTACGGTATAAGTGCGCCCGGTGCCCAATGGTTATGTGGGCGGGAAGCAGACACAGAATGGGGTGGGGGTCCTTCGCCATCCACATCCGCAACTTGCATCTTTTGTGATCTGGCAGCCCAACGTATGCTAGATTTTCCTAGGTGTCGCGTATTTTCTCATACACCACGGTCTCGTCGTTAGTGCTGCCCAGTAACTGGTTCGGAACGTCGTCGTCGAAGATGAGCTTTTCCCAAGTTCAATTGAGCCGTTGGGGCCGACCACAAAACAATGGGGACTCCGCGCCGCGTGTCGGTTGGTGAAAATGCGCCAAATCAAGGCTGTAACTCTTTTGATTTACTAGTCACTATTTTAATTATGATCACATATTATTCAATAGTTTGGTTACTTCAATTTACTCTGACCGCAGCCAGAAATAATTCTGGACCCAATTACTGGACTGATCTTCTAGACATTTATGGTCGACGGCCACTCATTGGCCCCACCAGTACGATTAGTATGTGTAGTCCTATA
>JAUKWC010110819.1:0-24086 GCA_032356245.1 Endocladia muricata
CGCGGGATGGAGCAGCCCGGTAGCTCGTCAGGCTCATAACCTGAAGGTCGTAGGTTCAAATCCTACTCCCGCAACCAGTTTCCTAGAAAAGCCGCCGACTTATAGTCGGCGGCTTTTCTTTTGTCTGCAAAGCTCAATAATCCCAATAGCTTGAAATCCTACTGAGCCGCGTGGCCCCGTTCAGTGTCGTGCTGTATCGTAATGCAGTCGATCAGCCCTCCGAGGATCTCAGATGGGTTGGTGCTCAGATCGATTGTCCCCCTGCACGCGACTGTTTTCCACCGTGGCTCGTCTTTTGCGATTGCGGTTTTCTGTGCCATCAGTTTTACCTGAACACCAGTTTGCCAAAAACTTTTCTCTCTTCTCGACGCAGGGGTTCCCTTGCGCCAATCGCTGAAAATTTATCGATGCCACACCAAACAATGACCGACCCGATGATTTCTGGGCACCCAGACAATCAAACCTCGCCCGTCGAGGCTGCCATTTTGTCGACAGTTGCCTATAGCGATTGCTTTCGGTGTGCCATTTCTCTGGCAGAAATGCACCGGTTCCTGCACGGGCATGCTTGTACGATCCAAGAGCTGCAAGAGGCGTTGGACCGGACAGAGCTTTGCCAAGGTCGATTGGAAACAGACGGGTCGTATTATTGGCTAAAGGGCCGCCGTGAAAACCTGACACATCGCCAAAACAGCGAAGCGCGGCTTCAGGCACGATTGAAACAGGCGCAAGATGTCGCGCGGGTTTTATGCAATATGCCACATGTCCGCATGGTCGGCCTAAGTGGTGCGCTTGCGGCACGCAACAGCACAGCAGGCGACGATCTGGATTTCTTTTGCGTCACCGACCAGGGCAAGATGTGGCGCGCCCGTGCTTGGGTTGTTTGCGTTAGGGTTTTAGACAGCAAAACTAAAAAACTGGGGGTCTGCCCCAACTATTTCGTGTCCACTGCAGCACTGCATATGGAAAAACACACGCTCTATATTGCGAACGAACTTGCGCTGATGGTGCCGCTCTTCGGAGAAGACATTTACCACGAGATGCGCGCGCAAAATCTTTGGACAAATCGTTTTTTGCCAAACGCCACGGACCATCCCGAAATGACCCGAGACCTAAGTGTTCGACCGAACCGCGGGGTTAAAACCGCCCTTGAGGCACTGATGAACTCACCGATAGGTACTTGGTTTGAGAGGTTTGAAAGCACGCGTAAAATGCGCCGCCTGAATGCGCCCGGCTTTCATGATACACCGCACAGCGCCTTTACACACGAACGCACCGGACAACGGATATTCACAGGCGATGCTATTGAGAAGGCCTGGCGCACCCGCGTTGGCACGCTGATCAACGGGGAAGAAAAGTGACCGGCCTCACGACCAATTTTCAACAATGAGCTTGAAACCAGAATGACCCAGAATGTGCCCCTGATCCAACATCCCAACCGAATGCTCCAGATTTTGGTGCGTGGTTGTTGGCGGCTGTACCGGCCATTTTTGCTGCCAAGCGTCCGCCGCCCGGTCATAGAACGGGTAGACGGGTTTTGCTTTGCTGTCATTCCCACCGTTTTCAATCCGGTCGTCTTTCGCGCGGGTGTGATGCTGGGGCGCGCTGCTGGACGTATCATTCCGGCTGCGGGGGAACCAGACAAAACCATGTTGGACATGGGCTGCGGAACCGGGATTGTCGGTGCATATGCCGCGCGCAGCGGGTTTCGTGTCACGTCTGTCGACATCAATCCGGATGCCGTTAAGGTCGCAAAAGCCAATGCCTTGCTAAATGATCAAGCCGATAGGGTCACCGTGCTGGAGGGTGATCTTTTTGTGCCTCTCGCGTCGCAAAAATTTGATCTTGTGTGCTTTGGCCCGCCATATTTCAAAGGTCCGCCAAAGGATGACCCCCTTAGCAAAGCATTCTGGAGCGAGGGCGTGATCGCCCGGTTTTGCCGCGCGCTGCCGGATCACCTGACGCCAAACGGGCTGGCGCTGATCCATATGTCCACAGACGGTGACGATGAAGGGTTTTTGGACTCCGCCCGCGACGCAGGTTTTGACATCTCGGTGTTCGCACGCAAAAACTATTTGAACGAAATCATGAGCGTTTATGAACTGCGCTTGCCGCGCAGGGCGGCGGCGTAAACTACAGCAGGAGCCTCGGTGAAAACTCTTATCGGCCAAGCCTATCATCTGCATCTGGACCCAAAAAACTGGTCTAATATGGAATTGTTTCCGCCTTTGGGCAGCCTTTATGCAGCGGCCGTTTTGCGCGAGGCCGGGCACGAGGTGCATTTCTCAGATTCAATGATTGCCGAAAGCACAGATGTCTGGGAAGCCGCGCTAGAAGCCGAAAAACCGCAACTTGCCGTGTTGTACGAGGATAACTTTAACTACCTGACCAAGATGTGTCTGCTGAACATGCGTGATGCCGCCCAAGTGATGATTGCAGCGGCCACGAAAGCGGGCGCGCTGGTCATCGTTGCAGGGTCTGACGCGTCGGATGTGCCCGAAATCTATTTGGGTTTCGGTGCAGATGTTGTCATCAATGGCGAAGGTGAAATTACCCTTGAACAGCTGGTAGCCAGCTTGGAACAAGGCGGGCTTCAGCGCATCCAGGATATTGAAGGCATTACCTTTTACGGCACGGATGGGGCGGTCATTAAGACGCCCAAGCGGCGCAGCCTGCGTGACATTGACAGCCTGCCCATGCCCGCTTGGGACTTGATCGACCTGTCACGCTACCGCGCAAAATGGATGGCCCATCATGGTCGGTTCGAGCTGAACATCGCCACATCCCGCGGCTGTCCGTTTCATTGCAACTGGTGCGCAAAACCGATCTGGGGCCGGGCCTATAATGCCCGCAGCCCTGAGAAAATCGCGGATGAATTCGCGGTACTGGCGAAACAGGGCAATCCTGATCGCATCTGGGTGATGGATGATATTTTCGCGATGAAGCCCGGCTGGGCGCGATCATTTGCCAACGCGTTGAACGACCGCAAAGTGCTGCTGCCCTTCAAATGCCTCAGTCGCGCGGACCTATTGCTGCGCAAGGGGGAGGTTGAAGCCTTGGCCGATGCAGGCTGCCAAGAGCTGTGGATCGGTGCCGAATCCGGGAGCCAAAAGATCTTGGATGCGATGGAAAAAGGCACCTCGTTGAAGCAAATTGACGACGCCACGACCCTGTTGAAAGAACACGGCATCCGGGTCGGATTTTTCCTGCAATACGGCTATCCGGGTGAAACATGGGCAGACATCAAACAAACCTTCGGTCTGTTACGCCGTAATTTGCCTGATGTGATTGGCATTTCGGTGTCCTACCCCCTGCCCGGCACCCCGTTTCATGATCGCGTTCTGGACCAGTTGGGCAGCAAGAAAAACTGGCAGCACGCCGACGATCTGGATTTGATGTATCGCGGTCCGTTCAAGACGTCTTTCTACCGCGTGCTGCACCGCTTTACCCACCGATTGGCCCGCTATCAACGCGGCACCGCGACGCCGGTCCAGCGCGACAATGCAGGTAAAATCAACGCGCGCGCAACGCTGCGCGAAGCCGCAGGAACCCTGCGTGCGCTTGTCTATATGGTGCCGTTGTGGGTGCAATTACATGTCTTGCGCCTAACTTCAAAGCCGGGCGTTACTCCGATTGATCCCAAGCTTAGCCGCGCGGCGGCCGGCCTTGGTGCCGTTGATTTGACCGAAGGGAACTGACTTTGGACATCCTGCTGTGCCATAGTTATTTTCTGGACCAAGACCCGGTTGAAAAGCGCGTGATGAAACCCTACCCGCCGCTGGGGTTGCTGTACCTGTCGTCTTACCTAAAGGCTGAAGGGATGGCCGTCGGGCTGCATGACACCACCTTTAGCACCTATCAGGCCGTCGCCGACGACATCCAAAAAAACAGCCCCTTCGCAGTGGGGATCTATACCAATTTGATGACCCGCCGCCATGTGTTGGCCATCATGGAAATGGCAAAAACCCAAGGGTGCCATATTATCCTGGGCGGTCCCGAAGCCGCAAACTATGCCCAAGAATATCTGGACCATGGTGCCGACGTCATCGTTGCCGGCGAAGGTGAACAAACCCTTGCAGAATTGATCCCACATCTGAAAAAAAATGGGTTACACGATCTAAGCAGCATCAACGGTTTGATCTTTCGCGCAGGCGATGGGGCGATCAAACGCACCGCACCGCGTCTATTGCACCGCCAGATCGATGACTACCCGTTTCCCGACCGCGCCGCGATTGACTTGAAACACTACATGGATATTTGGCAAACACACCACGGGGTCAGATCGGTGTCGCTGATCACCGCGCGCGGCTGTCCCTATGCCTGCCAGTGGTGCAGCCATTCGGTCTTTGGCAAAAGCTACCGCCACCGAACCCCTGAGAATGTCATCGCTGAATTATTGGAAATTCGTGACACCTACCAGCCTGATCAGGTCTGGTATGCCGACGACGTATTTACCATGAATTTCCGCTGGCTCGACCGTTTTGCCGATCTTCTTGAAGAGAACGATCTGCACTACCCTTTCGAGGCGATCTCAAGGGAGGATCGCCTGACCGAAGATGTGATCAAAACCCTCAAACGCATGGGCTGCTACCGCGTGTGGATTGGCGCAGAAAGCGGATCACAGCGCATATTGGACGCCATGGAACGGCGCACAAACGCCAAACGTATGCGCGAAATGATTACCTTGCTTCAGGATCATGGCATCCGCGCCGGCACCTTTATCATGGTCGGCTATGAGGGCGAAACTTTTGAGGACATTTCGGCGACCGTCCAGCACCTTAAGGCCGCATTGCCCGACGATGTGCTGTCAACGCTTTCCTATCCGATCAAGGGCACGCCCTATTACGATCAAGTCGCGGACCGGCTTGTCATGCAAGGCGATTGGGAGTCCACGACGGAACGCGACGCCAAGATAAAGGGGCGCCATTCGCGGCTTTATTACAATTCGGTCGAGGCATGGATACAAGCCGAAGTCCAGCTGACCCGTGTCCGCAAAACAGGCGTTTCCGGGATGGCAAAATTACCGAAACTGGTGCTTCAGACCTACCGCCACCGGCTGAACATCTGGCGCAGGCGTCACGAGGTTGAAGCATGACCAACGCAGCTTTTGACAAGGTTGCACCAGACTATGACGACCGGTTTTCGAACCAACCCATCACGCAGCAGTTGCGCCGTCACATTCACGCAAAGGCCGCAGCTTATTTGCCCTCACAAGCGCGTATTCTTGAGGTTGGCTGCGGCACGGGCGTAGACGCTGCGCATTTCTCAGCGCAGGGTCATTTTGTGATGGCCACTGATCCATCAACCAAGATGTTACAGGTCGCGCGAAATCGCATTGGGGCAGATTACGGACATTTTGCAATTTGGAATGCCGATGCACCGCCTCCGCAGGTTTTGACGGAACACGGGCCCTACGACATGGTGTTTTCAAACTTTGGCGCGGTGAACTGCATCTGTGATTTGGGGGGCTTCGCCAACCGGATTGCACCGCTGATGCGCCCAGGCACGGTTGTGTTCATCGTGATCATCAACCGCTGGTGCCTATCTGAATTTATCTTGGGCCTTGCTTTGAAGAACCGGAAAAATCTGACGCGTCGCTGGCGCAAACACAGTGCCGCCACATTGGAAGACGGCAGCACGCTGGCGGTTCAGTTGCCATCGGTCAAAGACCTGACCAAAGCGTTCTCAAAAGACTTTGATCTAAAAGAGACGGCCCCCATCGGTGTCTTCCTGCCCCCGAGCGAACTTTACCAAAGCTTTCAGAAACGTCCAAAGCTGTTGCGTATCGCCTATTGGCTGGATCAAAAAATTGGGCCGGTCTGGCCGTTTTCCAAACTGGGCGATCACAGTTTGCTTGTGTTTCAGCGAACCGAAACGCGCACCGCGGCGACCCGAGCGTAAAGCGCTAAGAATGCTTCTCTAGCCGTGTCCAGCGTTGCGTTATCCAAGACCCAAGCGCGTTGGTTTTCAGACTCGGCCGCCCATCCAGCGCGGTTTTCTAGCGTTGTTTTCAGCAAGTGTTGCATTGCATCAACACTCCCCGGTTCACATCGCCAGTCTTGCGATACCATCTGAGGCAAAATTCCCACCGAGGTGCCGATCACCGGCGTCCCGCAGGCTGCTGGTTCCATCGCGGCGAAACACTGGCTTTCGAACCAACTGCCCTGCACCGCTAAATCCGCCCCGCGGTACCACTGCGGCATCGCCCACTGGGGGTGCGCCTCGTGCAGCGTGACGGGCAATGCGCCAATCTGCTGGGTCAACGCGTCGCGTGTCCCGCGCGAAAAGGCGTCCGGCCCGACCAAATGCCAATGCACACCGTCCAACAGCGCCGGTGACTGGTCTGCCAGACCCCGCAACGCGGCAAGAATGATATCAAGCCCCTTGACCGGGGTCAGCGACGCGGCCGTCAGGATACGTGTCTTGCCTTTCAGGGTCACCGCCGGGCCCGTCGGCGAAAACAGCGCAGAATCCAAGCCAAAGGGGACCGTTTGCGGCGTTGGGCCATCGCGCCCGGGCAACCGCTTGGCCAAGCTATCCGATCCGCAGGTCACTGCGTTCGACTGCCGCAGGACACGCGAAAGCCGCCCTTTGTTCATCACGCCTTTGGGCGCGCCATAGCCAATTCGATCAATCCAAACGGCTTCGCCTGCATACAGCGTTGTGATCAAAGGCAAATCAAGGCGCTTTGCCGCACGCGCTGCCACCTGCCCCGGGGTGTCGGCCCAGATCGCATGAACCAAATCATATGGTGTCTTTTGATGCTCTGCGATCAGCCTGTTTTCGGCGGTGCCCAACCCCATGCGTTTGCGCAATCGTCCGTATCGCCCAAGCCCAAAGGACAAGACGCGCGCGCCAAAAATGTGATAATCACGTGTCTCGAACGGGTAATACATCGCATAAACATCGACATCCACTGTTGCCGAAATGGACCGGATAAAGTCGATCAAGGGTGGTAAGGACCAGTCATTATTGCTTTGGGCAAACCCCTTGGTGACAATTGCAATACGCATTCAGACCCTCTGTTTATGTGAAAGCGCGCCAAGTTCGGACACCATCGCCCGCGCCATCACATCGTAGCTGAGATATTTGTCGAAGTAGGTCCGTTGACGCAAACGGGCCGTTTCCGAGACATGCTGTTTCAAGGGGGCCATCTGTTCAGCAATCTCGACAGCATCGGCGGCTTGCGAGAAAAGTACAGATTTAACCGATTGATCTTGCTTAGTAATACGTTGAATTGAGGGAAGCGCCGTACAGGCGCACAACGCGCCGCATGCAAGTGCCTCGCCCAGCGAGATCGGCCCGGTTTCATAGGTGCTGGTTAAAAAGAAAATATCCGCGCTGTTATAGACGGCCTCCATCTTCTCATGCGGCACCGATCCGCAAAGTGTAACTGCGCTGGAAAGCTTTTGCGATTGGGACACCCGATGTTTGACCTCTGGCAGCAGCGTGTCGTCCATGAAATACAGATAAAGCTGCGCGTCCGGCCAATCCTCCAAAAGACGCTCGACGCTATCAAGCATCAAGATCGGGCGCTTTCTGTCTATCAGGTTCGATGTCGAAACCACGACAGGGTCGCCCGTCATACCTGTTTCCTGCCGCGCCAGTTCTTGTGAGCCCAACGCGAAAGTGGTCGAAATCTCTGGAAGGACTTTGAACCGCTGCTGTGCGGCAAAAAATCCGCTGCCGCGCCACATCTGTTTACGCTCGGCAGAGGGGGTGAAAAAAACATCGGTCCACCGCAGCGCGTGTTTCTGACGCATCCGCCGGACCGGATGGCGCGACGGGACACCACCGTGGTCGGAACAACTGACCAGACAGCCCGCATTCTTGGCCCACCGGGTCACGCGTTGATGCGCCGTCCATTCTGAGATGCCAAAAACATGGAGGATCTCGGGTGTGTTGGCCGCAAGGTACGTAATCAGGGCGGCGCAGTCAGGCGGGCTGGCCGCCTCTAGACCCAAAACCCGGGTCACCCGGTTTTTTGAACGATTGCTTTCGGCCTTTGCGAGAGGAAATCCACAAACATCGACGCCTGCGATTTCTTGCCGTTGGTGCCCGTTGAAAGCCTGATAAAGCGTGACCTGATACCCCAATGCGACCAATGCTTTGGCAAGGCTATGCGCGTGAAAATAAGCCTTGGTGGTGGCGAGCAGATCATCGCCGGGCCGCGCCGGATGCATATTGACCAATGCGACCTGCGCGCCCTGCCTGATCGACATCAAAAACCCGCTGTTTCCGGCCGCTGATAGGGGATCAATTTGTTCAACAAGCGCAGCTCATAAGGGCCGTAATGGAAATTTGTGGCAAACCGCCAGCGCCCCGCCGTGCGCAGGATTGTGCGTTTCATCGGGCTTAGGTTTTGATCCGTAACCGTTGGGTAGGTGCTGTCGATCACCAATCGGAAATTACGCAGCTTGCGACGTATCTTGTCGGTGATCCAGGGCAGCTCTCCGTCGCGGCGCTGGCAAATGCGCTGCCAGTGCTCTGACGACCATTCCTCGATCTCGCTCGGGAAGACAAAACCCGCATCTTCGGCACTTTGCAGCATTTCCCCCTCTTGCGGGACAGGCGTGTAGGAATACAAAATGATTTCCGAGGCCGGATTGATCACCTTGATCTTCTTGATGAATTCAAGCGTCTCATCCATATCCGTGACCGGGTCGGGTGGATTGCCAATAATGAACGAAAACTCGGGCACAATGTCGAATCTTCGCATCGTCTCAGCAAGTTGCAAGATACCGTTGACAGTTTGCTTGCCGCCCTTGTTCATCTTTTTCAAGGTCGCGTCAGATCCTGTTTCAGCCCCGATATAGACCATCTTTAGCCCGCTCGCGGCCATCGAAGCCCAGGTTTCTTCGGAATATTTCAGCAAGGTATCGCCGCGCCCATAGGCCCACCATTTGATCTTGTGATGTGCGATTTGATCGCAAAAAGATTTTGTGCGCGCCTCGCCCAGAAAAAAATTATTGTCGTGGAATTCGATGGCATTCGCGCCGTATTCTTCAACCAGCCGCGCAACCCCGCGCGCACCAAGATCAGGCGTTTCCGCCGACGTTTTACCATTCACCATACTAACCACGCCACAGAAGCCACATTTGAACGGGCAGCCAAGGCTGATGTGATGCCCGATCGTGCGCGTGCCCAAGAACGTGGGCCGCATGTAAAATTCCATGTCGAGCGCTTTGTAAGGGAATTCGGGCAGAGAGTTGATGTCGACAAGTTTGGACATCCTGTTTTGAACGACCTCGCCTTGTGGGTCGCGGTAGATCAGGTTGGGATAAGAAAGATCAGGCGTGCCATCCAGAACGCTCTGCAAAAATGCGCCCAGATCGCCGTTCACATATCCCTTTAGCCCGTAATCCACGGCGGGGCAGCTCATCGCGGCGCGCGGGTACATCGTGGGGAAATACCCACCCCAGACCACAATCAGATCAGGAAAGCGCAGCTTGAGGGCAAGGGTGATTTCAAAAGAGCTGGCGGTTTGCGGCCCGGGCATCACCGTCAGGGCAAGGATACGCGCTCCGGTTTCCACAACCTTACTGGTCAGGGTTTCGATAGGATCGACCAAATGATTGGCGTCAACGATTTCGTAGGGCAATTTCCCTTCGAATGTTGCCGCGACGGCCAGCAATGACATGGGCAAAATAGGTTTGGCGCCACTGTGGCTTTTGCCGTTAACAAGCAGAATCAATGTAACTTCCGATCATCTTCAATTTGTCATGCGTCCCTGTGTGTCACACCTCAGCAAGCCTTGCTTCGTGCGGGTTTATTTCCGTTAGCGACGCCCCGGAAACATGAAATACCCTATCCATCAGATGCGTATCAAACAACCGATGCGTCACATAAATGAAGGCCATATCTGGATCCGCTGTGCGCAAACTGGCCAGCAAAGGGCCAAGATCGTCCTGACTGATGGCGTTCAACCCTTCATCGCAAATAATCAAGCGGGGCCGCCGCAGCAGCGCTTGCGCCAGACTGATCCGTTGACGCTCCCCGCCGGACAATCGACTGCCACGGTCCCCGACCACGGTCTGTCGCCCTTGGGGCAACGCCCCGACGAAATTCGCAGCCCCGCTAAGCTGTAAGGCGTTGTCAATTTCAGCGTCGGTCGCATCGCCTTGGACCCAGAGCAGGTTTTCGCAGATTGTCATATTTGCCAAGAACGTTTGCTGCGGGATGTAGGATATCTGATTAAGGTAATCCCGCCCCGTCGGAGGGGTGGAGGTGGTTTCAAAGTGGTTTATCTGTCCCGATTGCGGCTGATACAGGCCCAAGGCAAGATCAATCAACGTGGTCTTTCCCGCACCTGAAGGGCCCGTGATGGCGATGAATTCGCCGACCTTCACGTCCAGATCGACGTCGCACAATAATGGTGCTTCGGGATCAAAGGCAAAGGAAACACCTTTGAAGCGCAACAAGCACCCCGGATCATCCGACCCGCCCTGAGGGTTTTCAATTGGAATGGCGGGCAGTGCATGGTTTTGGGCCGCAGCGCAGTCACGGCTAAAAGCACGCAGGGCATCATAAGCCGGCAACAGGTTCTCGATGGATTGAACATTCTGGTTGAGCCGCTGAAGGATCGGCGTCAGCCGCGCGAGTAGAAGGATGATCAGCAACAAGAACTCGGGCGGGGTTTGGGTGAAAAAGGTGCCGGTGAGTAAAAGAAGACCGATCAACCCTGCCATAAGCCCTTGAAGAAACACGCCCGTCGAAAGCTGGCGCTGCTTGAAATCAAGGCTCTTGTGCTGCGACGCTTTGACTGCTTTTTCAAAAAAGAAGACATATCGCGCTTCAAGCTGCTGCGCCTTGGCTGTCTTGAGGTTTTGCAGGAATTCACTGGTGATCGTATGTAGCGCCTGCCCCGTTTGCGTCACGCCGCGCCCCAAATCCTGAGCCTTTCGCATGATCGGACGGAGCCATAAAAACAGGACCCCAACCGCCAGGATAATCGCAACCGCAAGCACGGGCGACAGATACACAAGGATCGTGCCGTAGCAGACCAGCAAGGTCACATCGACCAGCGCCACGCCCATCAAGGTGACAGCAGACTTAACCCTGACGATTTCGGATATCAGCATGTTTTCGACATACGCCTGCTTCAGGCCAGCCATGAATGACCAGCGCACCTGCGCAAGATTGCCTAGCAAGTCGACCCGCAACTGGTCCGAAAAATAGGTCGACAGTTTAAAAGCTGCCTCATCCCGATGCTTCGATACAATTGCCCGCATGATGATTGTGACCACAAAGATCACACAAAATAGAACAAGGATCCATTGGGATGTTTGCCCCGCCCCCAGCCAGTGATCCAGCATACTGGGCGGACGACTTGCAGCAGTTTGCCCCCCGATCATCACTGCGAAAAAAGGAATGAACAGTGCGATGCCTGCCCCTTCTAACGCCGCGGCAAGCAGATAAAGGCCAAACAACGAACTGGATTTGCGCGGAGAATCGACAACGACCGCTTTGACAAGATCAGCAAACCTGCCGTTCATCGACAAAGCCCGATCGCAGAAGGTTGGACCTGTGCGGTGCACCCGCTGATGTCGTTATAAAAGTTGACCACGTCCGATGCGATATCGTTCCATCGAAAACTTCTAAGCATCCAGTCCTGCCCGCGCTGACCCATCGCTGCCAGTGTTGCATCAGGCAGGCTTGTCGCATGAAGCAATGCGTGCGCAATGGTCTCTGGGCGATTGTCTGTCCACCAGCCGGCACCCTGATCGACCAGCCCCGACCACGGTGTCCCGGTCGCAGCAATCACGGGGGTTCCAACGCTCAACGCCTCGGCCACCGTTAGGCCGAAGTTCTCATTCTCTGAGGGCAGCATGAAAAGCTTGCTATCGGCCCTCACCGCATCGCGTTCCGCATCAAAAACTGACCCGCTAAAAGTTATCTGGCCGTCCACACACGTGGCTGCAAGCGCTTTGAGGTGGTTCAAATAGCCGTTGCGGTCAGGTCCGCGCACCTCAAGGACCCAATCGGGCCGATGCAGCGCCATCTGCTTCCAAGCTGCAATCAGGTTCTCAAGACCCTTTTTCGGTTCCAACCGACACAACGCCAATACCCTTTTCTTGCGCGCCTCCATGGGTCTGATCCGCGCGGCACCAACATCGACCCCATTGCGGATGACCTGCACATATGCGTTTGGCGCAATACCCAACACTTCTTGTGCTTCTGCGTCAGAGGTGACGTGAAAACCATCTGCGGCTAACAGAGATTTGCGCTGATAAAACGCCATGGCGAGGCGCTTTTTCTGCGGTGATTGTTTAACCGACGCCCCAGCAAGCGCCCCATGGGGCGAGATGATCAGCGGCGCACCCGTGGCGCGTTTCAACCGCAGGCCAGCGATGCTGGCAAAAGTCCAGATGCCGTGGACGTGAATGATATCGGGTTTGAACCGGGCTACTTGCGCACAGATTTGGGTGGAAAACCCAAAGCTTTTGATAAGTTGTGCTGAAAACGCTTGGGTTTTCGCGCCGCGCCACCACTCTGGCACCTCGTCTGGCGATCCACCCGATGTCACCCCGAAAACGCAGATTTCATGGTCAAGTGCAGCAAGCTCTCTGGACAGGCTTTCAACAACCACACGGACGCCGGATGCTTGGGTGAACAATTCCGCAGTCACAAACGCGATCCGAAGCGTCATATGGCAGGCCCGTGATTGGCGGTTTCACCCTGAGGCAGCAAAACGTCCGGCGGGATATAGCCTGTCGCACTTTTGCGTTGCTCGCGGATCACATCTGCACAGAACTGGCGGTTCTTGGCATTCAACTCTTCGTTGCGGTATATGCCGTCGGGCAGTTGATAGGGCTTATACGGTAAATAGGTATCCAAAATACGCTCGATAAAGAAACGCATACTGAACCAGTACCCTATCTTTCTCCTAAACTTGCGTGCAAATGCTCTTCGCTTGTTCTGATAGGAAAGGCTCGAAAACTTTAACCGGTCAAATCTCTGCGTTTCGGCGCGAATTTTCGATTTTTCCGGATCAAGGTCATCTAAAATTTGATCCAAGGGCACTGCATTGAAACCGGTAAGGCCAAACATCCGGGTGATCTTTTCTTTCAGCAAAATCAGCTGAACCCCACGGGCAGAATACGCTACATTCTCGCGTTTGGCCGCCTTGATTTGTGCCCGCAACGTGGTTGTTTGATCTGCGTTCAGCGCGAAAACATCTTGGAATACCTTACCCTCGGACAGCGTTTCCAAGGGAAGTAGATAGACCTTTTCAAACCGAGTGGCATACAGCGCATAAAGTCTGCGCATGTCAAAATCATCGACGGAAAAATGTGTAGGAAACCCTGGCGCGCGAAAGGCTTTGAACCGAACGAACACGTCCTTTTTTAGAAAGAAGTGTACCGGAGAACTCTGCACGCCTTGTTTGAACATTTCAAGAAACCAGCTTTTCATGAGAGCTTCGCCGTCGCGAATTGATAGAATGATGGTTGCATCCTTGCCAAATATTTCCAGATTGCGATCCGCAAACGCCTCCCATTCATCCGGGTGAAGGCCTACTAGGGCTTCATTGCTGATCAAAAGTGAACCCTTCGCCACTTCGGCTTTAGCCAGTGCCAATTGCGTGCCGGTTTCGTCTGGCAAAAGATGTATTTTCCCCAGCAGTTTCTGCAAAGCTTCGGGATTAAAAGTGATATTCTTTATCGTTGCGATGGCGGGAAAGACGTGCCGCTGCAACGTCGTGCTCCCGGTTTTGGGAAGTCCCACATGGACGATAAGACTGTCGTTTTGCATCATAATCATTACATTCAACTGCCAAAAACTGACGGAGGGGGTATTCAAAAGTACATCGTATTTTTATGGATTTGTATGTGCGACGCGTCCCAAGAATACAACGGTGCGTGTGCGTCGTTTAACCATTTATACCCCAGTCACCCCCGTCTTTACTTTGCCGCCAAGGGCTTCGCACTTCAGGCAGCTTTTCAATGGGCACGGAATTTGAGCTTTTTAATCAGATCAAACAAGCCCGCAACGACTTGTCGCTACCCCCGGAAATTTGGGGGGCGAACTCGTCTCCCAAGGGCTGCGGGCCGGTTCTGCCGTGATAAGTGGTCAGAGAAGCCCGAATGCGGCGTAAGTTTTCAGTTGTTTCATGCGCTAGATCCTGAGCGACAGACATGGCCAGCGCGTCGACAATGATCATGTGAATATAGCGCGAGGCGGTCGGCTTATGGATATCCTTGCTTTCATGAAGGTCCACAAGATTAGGGATCGTGCAGGCATCCGCAAGGCAGGTGCCGGATTTGGTGATACAGATCGTGGTCGCACCATACCTAACGGCAATCTCGGCAGCACCGACGATTGCGTCTGCTTCGCCGCTGGCCAAGATCAGAAACAACACGTCCCCCGGTTGGAGAGTCTGGGGCCATCCCCTGTCACAGCGCGCGGCAAGGTAAGGTGACACCGCAATGGGTGATCTTTTATGCCTTGGAGAACCGCTTTGCGAACTAAATGCCCAAGCCAACGGCACCTTCAAGGCTGGGTTCGGCGGGGATGTGTCCAACGTCGCGATTGCAGCCGCACGGCAAGGCACGGATGTCGGGCTGATCTCGCGGGTCGGGGATGATCCGTTCGGGGTCGATCTGGGTCGGCTGTGGCAGCGCGAAAACGTTTGTGCAGATCATGTCGCCATCATGCTGGGACAGGAAATCGGCATTTATTTCGTGTTTCACACCGACAATTGCCACAAATTTGTATATCGGCGCAGGGGTCCGCCGCCAGCCAGGTTTCCGCAGACGACATCCCGGAAGCGGCAATTGCCCATGCGCGCATCTTCTATTCGTCCGGCATCGGTCTTGGGGTCAGCAAAAGCCCGCGTGCGGCAACCTTTCATGCGGCTTCGGTGGCTAAACAGCACGGCATGACCGTGGCGTTTGACCCGAACCTGCGTACCGCAGTTTGATCGCTGGAGGAAGCGCGTGCAGTCACACATGACTTGATGCAGCACTGCGATATCGCGTTGCCCGTACTGGACGGCGCGCGCCAATTGACAAGGCTGCACAGCCCCGAGGACATCATCAGATTCTACCATGACTTTGGCGCAGGTAATTGCTTTAACGGCATTTTTCTGTCCAACTACCTGCGCGACGACGACATACTGAACGCCGCAGAAACCGCAAATCGCGGTGCCGCCCTATCCACCAAAGGCTATGGCGCGATTGACCCGATCCCTCTCAAATCCACCTTCGAAAAACCAAAGGAACCTTAGACATGAGCAGCAAGAATATCGAACGCCTTGGCGATGACCGTACCGGTGCAGGCGGACAAGCCCTGCCATTTGCCCCCGCCATGCGGGCTGGCGATTTCGTCTTTATCTCGGGTCAGGTCGCAATGAAGGAAACCGGCGAAATTGAAGCAGTGGTCTATAAGCCGCTAGGATACGATCAGGCTGCGCGAAATATATGACTTTGCCAAGCGCCGACGAAATTGGTCTAAGGCCTGGACGATCCAACATTGCCGGCACTTCGTCCGGGCCGCAGTCTGCTTCAGCGGTGGCGGTCTAGAAAAGCGTCTTTCTCAGCCTGCGTTGGCGGTTCACCTGCAAATATCTCGGCATAATGACAGCCCGCAATTGCGCGTTGCAGCCGTGGTTCGGATACATGCATTGAATAGTATCCAGTTTGGGTCAAAATCGTTGTCAAAGCACGGTAATGTGCGGCTTCAGCTATTGTGCCGTAGCGTTCGAAAACGTCGGTCACTGCCTTCAATCGGGCACCGTCAGACTGATCGACAAGCTTTTGCAGTTTGGCATCACTGCGCGCCCAATTTCGGATCGCAAGATCCAGGGGCGCATCAAAAAGATCATTGTCGATCCAGCAATCAATCAGGTTAAGAAGGGCCGCGCAAAGACTTTGCGCCGGTGCTGCGCAGCGCTCAAGAACGATGCCGGTGTTGCGGGTCTGCCAGATCTCAATGATGGCGTCGTGCAAGTCCGGCAGGTCCTTGAAATGCCAATAAAAACCCGTGCGGGTCAGGTTCAGCTTTTTGGCCAAAGCCATGACTTTCACTGCCTCTAAACCCTCTGAAACGAAAAGCTCATATGCGGCACCCAGCCAGATTTCTCGGGTCGCACGTGTTCTGTTTGACGAATGATCAATCATCCCGCTGTTCTAGGTGACTTGACAGATGTGTCAATCGGCGAAAATATTGACATGACACATGTGTCAGGAACGCTTTGGCCCGAGAAGGATCAGCCCATGTCTAGCGACCCATTGTTGCAACCTTTCCAACTCAAGCACCTGACGTTGCGCAATCGGATCATGACGACCAGTCACGAGCCCGCCTATCCGCAAGATGGCATGCCAAAAGAGCGCTACGCCGCCTACCATGCAGAACGCGCCAAGGCCGGTGTTGCTCTTGCCATGACGGCCGGATCGGCCGCCGTAAGCCGCGATAGCCCGCCCGTGTTCAACAATATCCTCGCCTACAAGGACGAGGTCGTGCCGTGGATTCAGAACCTTACGGATGCGGTGCACGAACATGGCTGTGCGGCCATGATCCAGCTGACCCATTTGGGGCGGCGCACCAACTGGAATAAAGGGGATTGGTTGCCATCTGTATCGTCCTCCAAACACCGGGAACCTGCGCATCATGCATTTCCAAAGCTGATCGAAGATTGGGATATTGACCGGATCATTCGTGACTTTGCAGACGCCGCCGAACGAATGCAGGCCGGCGGCATGGACGGCATCGAATTGCAAGTTTACGGTCACTTGCTGGACCAGTTTTGGTCGCCGCTGACGAATGATCTGACAGGTCCATATGGCGCCGACACGCTTGAGAACCGAATGCGTTTTCCCATGGATGTGATAGAAGCCATTCGCAAGCGGGTAGGTGCGGACTTCATCGTCGGCCTGCGGTACACAGCGGACGAAGCGCAAAAGGGTGGCATCACGCCTGAAGAAGGGTTGGAGATTTCCAAACGCATTGCAGCCACAGAACAGATTGATTTCTTGAACGTCATCAAGGGGCGCATCCACACCGACCCCGCCATGACCGATGTGATTCCCATTCAGGGTATGAAATCCGCACCTCACCTTGATTTCGCCGGCGAAGTCCGCAAGGCGACGGGTATGCCGACGTTCCACGCCGCTCGTATTCCCGATGTGGCAACTGCACGCCACGCTGTGCAGGCTGGTCTTCTGGATATGGTCGGTATGACCCGTGCGCATATGGCGGACCCGCATATCGTGCGTAAAATTATCGAAGGACGCGAGGATGACATTCGCCCCTGCGTCGGTGCGACCTACTGTCTTGACCGCATTTATCAGGCGGGCGATGCGCTGTGTATCCACAACGCGGCCACCGGGCGCGAATTGACAATGCCGCATGATATTCCAGTGGCCCAGACTATCAAGAAAGTCGTGATCATTGGCGCAGGTCCCGCTGGCCTTGAAGCTGCGCGCGTTGCGGCAGAACGCGGCCATGACGTGACCGTATTCGAGGCCGCCGATGCACCGGGTGGACAAGTGAGACTGACGTCACAATCGCAGCGCCGTCGAGAAATGATCGGGATTATCGATTGGCGCATGGCACAATGCGCGGCACGGGATGTGACGTTTCATTTCAACACATGGGCGAACGCAGATGATGTCACCGCCCTCAACCCTGATGTGGTTATTGTCGCAACAGGTGGCCTGCCGAATTTGGAACTGTTTGAACAGAAAGGCGAGCAAGCGCATGTTGTATCCTCGTGGGATATCATTTCAGGCGATGTGAAGCCGGCAGGCAAGGTTATCATCTATGACGAAAGCGGCGATCATCCTGCCCTGCAAGCTGCCGAAGTGGCCGCAAACGCGGGTGCTTCGGTTGAAATCATTACGCCAGATCGCACGTTCTCTCCCGATGTGATGGCGATGAATTTGGTGCCCTATATGCGGTCGCTTCAGGACAAGGACGTGACCTTTACGGTGACGCGCCGTCTGACCGGGGTCGCGCGCAGCGGCAACACCCTCACTGCGACGATCGGCACTGATTATAGCGACCATACCTATAAGCTTGAGGTGGATCAGGTTGTTGTGAACTATGGGACCCTGCCGCTGGACGAGCTGTATTTTGAACTCAAGCCGCTCGCATCAAATGCAGGCGAGATCGATTACGGCGCACTGGTTTCGGGTACACCGCAGACCATCCGGCGCAACGACAACGGCGCGTTTCAACTGTTCCGCATTGGTGATGCGGTTTCAGCTCGCAACACTCACGCCGCTATCTATGACGCCTTGCGGTTGGTCAAAGATATATAGGAGCAAAGGGTCATGCATCGTAAGCGTTGCAACTGGCCCCCTCTTTGCCCCCTAAACCTACTACCGTTGAAGATGGTATCTAGTCCCTGACAGTCAACAGGAGGCTACAATGGCGGAAAACGAGATTTGGGGACACACCATAGAAAGGTCCCAATCTGGCAAAAAGATATGGCCTAAAGAAGTGAAGTGGGAGGCCACTCGGCGTATTCGGGAAGATGATCAATCACCCGGGGTTGTCGCGGCAGAAATTGGTGCGCATGAATGCCTAGTGCGCAAGTGGTCAGTTGCAGATCGGAGGCGGCGCGGCGAGAAAATTCATGTAGAGGGGCCTGCTTTCGCGACACTGGAGATTGAGGCTGAAGCCCCCCGCGTTGCGATACCTTTACCAGCCAACAACACAAATGGCTGTGGACGTATCCTCTGCGGAACCGTGGCGATTGAGTTTCCTTTGGGCATTTCAGCAGACGACCTACTCAAGTTGGTAAAGGTTGCGGGCCAGGCAGCATGATTTCTCCGTCAAACACCTACAAGATATACCTCGCCATGGCCCCTGTTGATTTTCGAAAGGGTATGGATGGCTTAGCGAACTACGTTCTGAGCAACTTCGAACTCGACCCACTATCAGGAGCGTTCTTTGTGTTCCGCTCGAAGGGGCGCGACAAAATTAAGATACTGATGTGGGACGGGACAGGTCTCGTTTTGATATACAAGCGCATTGAAGGGGCCGGTTTCGTCTGGCCAAAATTGAACGAGGGAACGATTTCTTTGTCCAAAGCGCAGTTCGAGACACTTTTCGAAGGTCTTGATTGGCGGCGCGTCGCAGCAGCAAATTACCACCAACCTAAAGTGGCATAGCGCAAGAGATCGCCATTCTTCGAAAACGAATCGTTGAGGCGCTACCAATCTGTTGGCTGCGCATGAGCGAAAAGTTCGAATACCGCACACTTATTGCTGGAAAAAGTGTAGAGTTGGCAACATTTTCGAGAACCAAATACCCCCAAATGGTCACGAATCCGGACACTCACACTGCTCAAAATAGCTTTGCAAAAATCTGTGATCCACGAATCACATCCAAAAGCTAATCATCTGTTATAATGCATAAAATATGTGATGTCACCAGGATTCTATCATCCTCCAACGGATCGGCTGCGTTCTCAAAGCAGCCAGAGCGAAACGTGCTTTTTTTTGGTCTGATGGAGGTCGCAACGCGAAGTTGCTTCTGAGATATGCGCGACACGGTAGACGATATTTCGGCCGCCATCATGGCTTCATCAGGTCCAAATGGCCTGGCGATAGTCGAGCGGCTGAGGAAACTTTGCCGTGCCTCGGAGGATGAGGCGAAGGAAAACTTACTCCGAGAGGTGACGAGGAACCGCATTCTGACTGTCGAAAACCGCAATCTCAGAACGAAGGTTGCAAAGCTCACTAAAGAGATAATCGAACTCAAGTCTCGGGTGCAACCGCTGGAGACTAAGGTCGCCAAGCAAGCAGAACGTATCACAGAACTCGTACATGAGCAGTTTGGCCAAAAATCGGAAACGAAGGGGGGCCACCGTCGGCGTTCAAGTACGCCACAGGAAGACGAAATTGGCACAACCGACGTACTCCTGCGTGATAAGCACAAGGACTTTGCATCAAGCAAACCCAAAAAACCTAGAAACACGAACGGCAGGAAGTCCAAAAACTGGGACAACTTAGAGCGCGTTGAAATAGAGATGGATTATCCGGAGACATGTACTTGCGGGTGCGGAGGGGGAATCCGGGGCTACGACGTTGATGAAAAGCGCGAAGTCATCCCAGCCAAATTTTACGTAGCTGTCAGGAAGTACCCGAGATATCGATGCCGCAAAGACGATGTCACCATCGGAACAGAATTTACGCCCAACTTGCTCGCGGGTACTAGCTCCGGGACCAGCATGTTGGCTTACCTCGTAACCATGCGATACGCTTGGGGGATGCCATGGTTCCGCATTGAGAACATGCTGAACCACGATGGCGTCGACTTTCGGCGATCGACCATGTGTAGGCAAGTCAATAGCCTTGCAAAAGCAATGGATTCAGTTTTTCGCGAACTTGAAGTCCATACGTTGGACGACGCTATGCGAATATTTATTGATGAAACACCAATGAAGATACTACGCCCTGGAAACGGTAAGGCTGGGCAATCATACATGTATGCTGCGCATCGCGACGACAGTTCCTTTGGAGGAAACGCCCCTCGTTCGACTGTGTTTTACCACAAGACGTCGAGAGCCATGGCACATATTCACAATATCCTTAGCGGCAAATCACTGATTGCACAGCACGATGGTTACGCGGGCTATGGTCGTTTGGGCCAGTCCGATACGGAAGTCGCAGGCATTGTATCGGTCGATTGCTGGGTTCACGCTCGCCGTAACTTTATCAAGGTAGCCCGCACGACGAAATCAGCGTTAGCGAATGAAATCTTGGAACGTATGGGCGAGTTGTTTAAAGCCGAGGACGCAATCCGAGGTTGTCCTCCAGACGCCCGGTTGAGTTTTCGAAGAGACAACTCAGCCCCTATCATTCGAAAACTTCGCTCCCGACTGCAGCAAATATATGCCGAAGTTCAGCAAAAAAGCAGTCTCGGCAAAGCCATAAACTATACCTTGGAACGATGGGAAACGTTAACGCTTTTCCTCGGAGACGGGCGCATTGATCTCGACACCAACCCAGTGGAGCGTCAGTTCAAACCAATCATCCTCTTGCGAAGAGGCGCGTTGTTCATTGGCAGCGAAGAAGGCGGTAGCACTTGGGCGACCATGTCGTCTCTTGTGGAGACCTGTAAACTCAACCGGGTCGATCCCTATCGTTACCTCGTGTGGATGATCGACGATCTCGCTGCAATGAAAACCAATTTTGTCGATGAAGACATCGATTATAGTCGTTACCTTCCGTGGAATGCTCCCGAACAGTGTAAGGTCAAGCTTGTGCCAGTGAAATAACTGAGGAGACGGACTTGTTCCGGCAAGGGCGGGAAGCGGTCATTCGCTGCGAACGCACCACTTCCATGGAAAGCCGAAAGAAGCGGCCGTTCAAATGAGTGTGTATGAGCACCTTACTTTAGCGGCGCGGTTATTGCGTGCTTGATGTTCCGCTTTCCGACATGTTGTGGTAACTGCTATTCTCCTGTCACTATGTAGGGTGAGGGCGTTACCCATGTCCGTTGACCAGACTGAACCTGCAATCTTTCAGCGCTTCTCTAGTGAGAGAGGTGAAAAGCTTATCGTTGAAGCGCTCAAGGACCAAAGAATTGTCCTTGGCAACGAGGAAGCTGCTGAAGAGTTAAGTGCCCGTGGCAAGCTATCTTTCTTTCAGGAAGGCGAGTTTCTCGCTATGGAAGACCATTGGGAAAACGACTTGGTCTTTATTCTCGCTGGGTCCGCACAGATCACCATCACGGGATTTAAGGTGGCTGAACGTAATGCAGGGCACCACATCGGGGAAATGGCACTTATAGACCCGTCCCAACCCCGATCCGCGTCTGTCATTGCTATGGAACCCACAGTCGGATTGGTCGTTTCGGAAGAGGACTTTTCTGCTGTCGCAACGCACCATCCAGACATGTGGCGACAGATCGCGAAAGAAGTGGCTCAGCGCCTAAGACAACGAAAGAAGTTCATACGTCCGTCTAATCCCGTCCCTTTCCTTTTCATCGCATGTGCGTCTGAGTCACTGGCCGTTGCAGAGGCCATTCAAGCTTATTTTGAGAGCGATAAGGGCGTAGTCGCTGAAATATGGACCGACAACGCCTTTAAACCGTCCAAGGGAACTATGGAGAGTTTAGAAGGCAAGCTGCAAACATCAGATTTTGCTGTGGCCCTATTTAGCGGTGATGATAAGGTAAAAAGCCGGGGACAAGAGAAAGTCGCGCCACGCGACAACACGGTTTTTGAACTCGGGCTATTCGCGGGCGCTATTGGAAGAGAGAGATCTTTCTTTGCCGTCGAGAAAAGTACTGACGTGAAGGTCCCGTCCGACCTTGCTGGGATCACTTCGTTGCGTTTTGCTCGTCCGACCGAGGCCGATGCCGTGCCGGATGTGGCAGAGGCTTGTGCTCAAATTGAAGAACGTATCAGTGCATTAGGTCCACGCTGATTAAGAGAGGTATTGGTTCCAATGGGATTAAAAGATGATCTGGAAGCAGACGTTAAGAAAATCTATTCCGAGCAATGGTCGCGGCGAGACGGACGCAAGGTACCAGAGGACGTTGATCTAAAGTCTGGTAATGATGCCGTCGATATCGAGGTAACGATCCTATACGCGGACCTCAACGAGTCGACAAAGCTAGTGGACAACTACAAAGATTGGTATGCCGCTGAGAACTACAAAACGTTTCTACAGTGTGCGACGAAAATAATACGATCCGAAGGTGGCCATATTAGGTCATTCGATGGTGATCGCGTTATGGGAGTCTTTTGGGGGGACTCGAAGAACACCAGTGCCGTTAGATGCGGGCTCAAGATTCACTGGGCCGTTGACAAAATAGTCCAGCCCAAACTGAAGAGCCAATATCCCAATACTAAATATGTGATGAAGCATGTGGTGGGCATTGACACTTCAAAGGTCATGGTAGCGAAGGCGGGCATTCGCAATTCGAACGACCTCGTGTGGGTTGGTCGGTCTGCCAACCACGCGGCAAAACTGTCGTCCCTTTCGTCCGCGAAGCCCACTTGGATAACTGACAAGATTTACGACAATATGCACGACAACGCGAAATATGACGGCGACGGAAAAAACATGTGGGAGGAGCGAAAGTGGACGGCGCAGAACAATCGACGCATCTACCGCTCAAACTACACATGGAGTATTTCTTAAGCGAACGCCTTGGCCCACCGTATGAAATGCTGCACATTGCACCAATGTCCGCTATGACGGGCCGCAGTGCTGCGTAACCGAGTGAGGGCGAACGGCAGCAATGGGCCAGTGTTCACTATTCAAGTAAGCCCCAGTCGTGCGAGTACAAGTTTCCATGACCAAGGGCCTTAGTGATTGCTTCTTCAATTAAATTTCCGTTGTGCGATCCTGTGCGTATGCAATCATCGCCAACGTCTTTGGTAAGTCCCATCGTAACCCCAAAGATTGGACGTTGAATGCCATGTTTTCTTCGCAAGTTCTCTAAAAGCTGTGTTGATACTCCTCCACGTGAATAGATGATTGCAGAAGCATCTAGGTTCGTCGATAAAACTAGATCAATAACTTCCTCCAGCTTTGATGCTCCAACTGCGTCGGTACCAAACTCAGAAAATGCATCTTCGTGTATTACCACAAGGTCAGGCTTCCCAGTCTCAATCAAATTCAGAAGGTCATCTATTTGGCTTTTCTCGTCTGGCACAAGATCAGTTACGCCGGTCGTTGGCTCTAGTTTTCTCGCGGCAAACCTCACCGGCAGGTGTTTTACAAGTTCGACGATATCGTCGGCGTTTGTTCGACCAGTTCCAATCGACTCAGTGCAGTAGATCTTGCTGTCGGTAAGGCTTTTGAAGAACGTCGAATCGACAAGCAGGACACGTTGGACGCCTAACAATTCAGTGTCGATCGGCTCGCGCCACTCGGCAACATCGCGCCGGAGTTGTTCAAGAGCAAGAATAGTCGCGCCATTTCGCACAATGGATTCGAATTTTAGTGCTTTCTCAATTCCCTGTGTTGTAGCTATCCATTTGATATGGTTGCCTTGTGCTCGGAATTTCTCGCCCGAAAATTCGTCTCGCAATGCGCTTAGCCTTGTCGCTTCTTGGGCTCTGTCGATTTCACCCAGAGCTAGCTCTTTCTTGGCCTCAATATCACTTAGATTACTATCATACGCTA
>JAUKWC010110930.1:0-24074 GCA_032356245.1 Endocladia muricata
GTATAATATCCTCTGTGGAAATGACGGCAGCGGAAGTTAGCAGGCAAAGCGGCGGAAATGTAAAATCAATGTTGTTGTTGTCGCCGTAGAACTGTAGCTGGCAGTTCTTTGGTTCGGCTGAATATGGCTGAACATATCATCACTACGGCTAAGACCGAGACAATATCTGCTCAAACACGTCGTTCTGTATTGTTTCGCAAATATCGATGAGAGGTATAGAGTAGCGCTCCATTCTGAACGGGTCCTCAAGTATGTGTCCGATTTCTTCAATGGAAAACAAGACCCAGCTGATCACAGCTACAGTTGGTATACACAGAGGACCTTGGATGGGAACCAGAGCGAGCGGAAGTGTGAGAGTCCATAATGATATCAGTCGCGAAGTATGTCTATTCCAAGACAACGGCACCGGACTCTTGACAATTCGCTCACATTTTCCCAAAATGTTGATGAGCTCAACCACGCATAGTTCCAATTTTTCTCTTTCAATACCTCCGTTGCATCGAAAAGGCGGGGGATGTCCTGATAGCTGCGCCGAATAATCCTTCCATTCCAAAGATGCCTTTATCAACGTAGACAGGAGAAGAATTATTTCCAGCGGCTTGTTCTCTGCGGAATTGATACGTTCGAGGAAGACATTGCCTTTGGGTAGTAGAATTTGCGTCTCATCCCATTCAACATCACTCCAAGTCGGGCACGCGGGTCCCCCACGCTCGGATTTGCCGTACTCTTCGAAACTGGAGGACAACGATGGGGTTTCACGACGGTCATCAGCGGACAGCACAAATGGTACATTAGACGATAACTCGATCGGAATGTCAATTTCTGTGCAAAGCTGCCCGAAAGGTTCTTCCTCTCGTCGCCCCTGCAAGTGATGCATCAGCGCGTAAGCAAAGCACACGATGAGCTTTCCAGCTATATTCGAGTGGCTCCGAGGCATGGTAATGACACATATACGAGCTGCATTCCGTGCCGTATTCACGAGCGATCCCCACAACTTTCTACCCTCCCAAAATCGATCCTGAATTTACGGGCGAATGATTTCGCGCGCCAAGTCAGAATAAAATTGTTCATATGCACCTAGCTGCGTGGAACTTGTATCGCTAGATGATGACACAAAAGCTCGAAAGAATGTGATCAATACTTACATATGCGGCGTTTGACCTCAGCACAAGGAGCAAAGACATGGCGGTCACCATGAAAGTGTGAGGCAGTGTGGTCAAATGGAGACGCTGCGCAATGTGTGGGGCAAAGCGAGCAAACGCTTCATGACCAACAAACACCGCCGTCGATGTCACAGTATTGGCCACAATATGACCTCGAATACGGCGCAGGACGATGGAACGTGGTAGAGTTTTAAGCGCACGTGCCCAATCTGTCGCATTGTATCGTTCAGGGCGGGTAACTCCACAATGCGGCACAGACGACCGCCGAAAACATACCGTGCGGACGTCCAAATCTCGCCAACCATGACCAGTCGACAAGACAGGGAAGCTGAAGCCCCGCGAAGGAAGATAGAAGGGTGTTAGAAACGCGCTTACATTAGATCGTTTGGTTCGAGAAGACATGTAGCGAACAATGACTGTTTAGCAGAGCAAAACAGTTTGATTGCGACAAGAAACGATAATATTGTCTCAAAGAAAAGCGCACAATGCGTACACCGCAACTAAACTAGTTAAACCTGGGTGTCAAGAAATGGCTACACATGCTTCCGTGTCCACTGACCCAAAAACAAGTTCATCACCAAGACGTTGCGGCATGGAATCGTAGGTGTTGCCGGGAAGCCGCGGCAGAAATGGTTCTCGAAGACGATGAGGTGGCTTTGAACAGCTCTGCAAAGTTGCTGATGACTGCAACAGTATCACGGATTCGGACCTCTCACACGACTGTTTTCATCGTATAGACGAAATGCTCTCTCGCTATCGCAGATGATGCGCGGTGTGATCTCCACAACTCCGGCAAACGAGCACGCATTACAGCTGGAATTTATGATGAAAGTCATGTTTTGGGAGAATTCTTTTCTCATTTCGACAGTCACCGAATCTGCTCTCAAGCTTTTGATTCTCTGCTCTAGCTCGATGAAATCCTGTGCGCTCTGGAAGACCTGCTCACGAATCGCCGTTTGCAATGGGAATACATTAATTTGATTTGTCTTCGTTCGTGGTCTGAATTTGGATCATATTTAACGCTCTCATCATATTGCTTCAATTACTTGCCATGTGCAAGCAAATGAAGGTCTGCAACTTGACAAATTTGGTCTAGTTCAGAGAGGCAAGACTGCCTACGTCTCAATTTGTTGAACACGCCCCTCACAAGAATCTGTTTGGCTCATGTGGGACAGTGTAGTGGCGGCATGGTTCTGTCATGCACGGACCGACTGTTGCTTATCGCCGAGTGTAGGAGTCAGTATTTGTTGGCGAGGCTTAGTCTATCGAACTTACACGATTTGTCGGAACTACAACGAATTGGGATTTGCACGGTTTTATCCGCACGTGTGTTGCTGTTGTGAGAGGTCAATTTCTGACATGGACAGATTATATCAGCCACCCGGCCGTACCTACAAGAAGATCATCGCGCTTGGGAATAGTGATCCAACAACCGACTTTCCCTCTATGTTCTGCTCTACCTGCGAGGGCTTTCCGTTAGCGGAAAACATGATGCTGCGGTCCAGCGAAACAAGAGAACTTGATGCACATTGTGCGACAGTGCGAGCCAATCGTTCATTCGAAGCATTTTCTAACATTTTACCGTTGACCTACGTCTCGATAGTAGCCAGCAAAAACACGTGTCAAGTTCGAAGTATGATTTGCGCATGCCCACCTCGCGGTTCTGAAATGGCAGTCTGAAGCCGGTTAATGTATTTATGGTTTTGTAGTTCGTCAGCATCACTCGTTAAGGTTCTCTTGATCCACCAATCTCTGGCCCCTTCACACGTTCGCAATCATGTCTTTTGTGTTCCTGTCTTCATCTCATGTGCACGTACGTGTCCTATCGTCTCGTGAATCGGCTTCTTGTGACATGTGATATATGCGGAGAACTCTGCCGAAAGGCGGACAGCTAGATGGCCACGGGCGGTCTTGTAGGGCGAAGTTGACGGACTCCATGCAATGCCTGTTGCTGCCCACAGGATTTCGTTCTCATCACAGTCCTGCGCAATTACCAAACATTTGAAACCTTTTCACTTCGAATATTTGCAAAACTTTTCCAGCATCAACCTACTAATATTGTGCGTTCTGAAGGGTCAGTCAGATATCGCTTCGCAATTCCTAGCCGTGCTGCACTGTACATGTCCATCCGCCAATCTCGGCATGTCCCACAAACATGTTGTTTGAGGAGCGTCTCTCGTCACAATAGCCTTGCAGAATGGGACTGCACGCAATGCAGGTATGTTGTTCTACCCTCATCGTTGTCCATATCGGCAGAGCCGGGCGCGGGAAGTAGGAGGATGTACAAGGGGCCTAGTAAAATAAAAAATTTATTCAAGGCACAGCAACACAACGGGTATGTCATAACCGGGCACGTCTAGACGCGGAGACGACTGGAATAAATACAGTTTGACACTGGTAGCCCTAGCTCCACGGAGGACGAGTGATGACTTGATCTACAATATCCCCAAATAGTTCTTGATTTAGCGCAAAGTCGGGAGCGTCAATACCGGGCGTGCTTTCTTTTGTTGCGGGCATTGATTCCCGAGACTCTGTTTCTGGTTCGGTTTCCATTTCTCCTTGACGCCGAAGATAGTCAGGCCAGTCGTCAACACTTGATGTAGACGCCTCCACGATGGAGATGGGTAGCCTAGAGCATAGAGTGCGAATTGTGAGTTCTAAATGTTTCACTTTAGCATCTCTCAGTCGCAATTCGTGCTTCAGCTGAGCGACTTCTTTCCGTTGACGCATTCTAGACCGAACAGCAGCTCCACGATTTGTCACAGTTCTTACGACTCGCCTCTCGAAAACAGAAAGCTGTCCCCTCCTGATCCTACTAGCGTCAAGATGACTCACTTGCTCAACAGCAAGTGCCTCGATGACGACATTTCGCACCTTTGCGGGGTCATCGTATGTACTCAACTTCGCTGGACCACCGACTTTACGGTGGATGCAGCGAACAAGTTCTTCCTCTGCGGGCGAAGGCTTCGCAACTGGTGCTCGAACTTGGATCTTGACGGGACGGGAAAACTTTGCAATTGTGGACTCAATCTTATTTCCATACTTGTTTATCGTTTTATCAGCACAAACCTCTTGGGCAGTATTCAGCTGGATAGCGTCATGTCCAGCACTGTTTGAATCACTTGAAGAATTGTGCGAAGAAGGCCTCGATGTCGCCATTGCACGAGTAATCTCTTGAGCAAGGTTGAAGTGAATATCATCGAGTGATTCGGACGGACCTATGCGTTTGTGAGATGAGCATCCTCGTCGTGACGGTACAGTCATAGTGTTACGTTCGGTGTTTGCAGACTTGCCTACACATACGAGGCGTTGCGTTGTGCAATGTCCTTCTCGGCTCGTTTCAGTCCGCAAATAAATGGCAAAGTTTGGAAGGAGGACAAAATCTCGGAAGACGGTGTTATAAGTGCTACTTAAAGTAGGTGAAGAAAATATATTGAAGAAGATCGAGACTTGCCTACTGATATGCAGAAATTTGTACCCCCTCTTTGTTTATATGCATGGAAGGATCTCATCTCCATACAAGCGAAGAGCGCTGGGCATCATTCAGGACAAGCCAGTGGGAGTTCCGAACATAGCAGTGACTGTGCAAGCAAACAAGAATGTATTGAGACATTTGATTCAGTCCTAAATTGTTGTGGTGTGAGCGCGTAGAGGAGCTGGTGAGACGACCCTTCTTCAAGATGATGATAGACTATTTTCATACAAAGGAAAATGCGAAAACAATGGCTTTCTCCTATAGCAATGCGTTTTGATAGTGGAATTCGTTGTAGTGTATGACAAAATGAAATACGAATGACCAATTTTGATACAGATTTGTCGTACATGTTTGAGAAATCTTCAGAGATCAGGTAGCGATGGAATGAAGTGAGCGCAAGACTGAATATCGAACTGACGTCAGGTTGTATGTAAGTAAGGTATGTCCGAAACTAGGCATTCCAAAATTCCTTGCAATATCATTTTTGTGTTTTCGATCATATTTCGACTCAGATAGTCGAACTTCCTTCTAATTGGCTGAAGCCAGTGTATTTAGTTGGATGGGGATTTAGCTAGCCGTAAGAAGAGCTGTATTCTCGACACCGAAGTGCTGGGAAAATATACACTCCACTGCGATGTGTCCAAACAAGATACATTCAGTAAAGATGAATGCTGTCGCATCAATGGGCAAACTGGAGGATATTTTCGCGATGTGCTGCAATCCTTTAATTCCTATGCCAGCCGCACCCAGGTTTCACAGAATTGAATTGTAATTCCGCACTAATATGTAGAGTATAATGAAAAAGAAGACGACTGCTATCGTCATTAGCGCATGTCAAAATGTCGACGGTGACGGGAATTAAACATACGCACCAGAACATGTTTCTCGGAAACAGATGTGGTGTAGCATTATGTGCAGGAAGGTGCCCGTTTTTTAAGCGAACCCCCCCCAGTTTTTATAGATCATTCATGATGAAACAAATGAAAGGTTTATCGATAAGATTGCAAACTCCTTAATTTAGTTCGTTTCTCTGCAAAACTAATTTTCAAAGTCCACGAAAGATATTCACCACCCCGTCTTGGGTTAACATGTCATAGTAGAGCTCACAGTAGACAGAACGTTCAGTATTGTAGACAATGTTTTAGAGCAGCTACTGTACAGTACAAACCACCATAATTACAAAAGTTGGATTGATGAACGGAAATTGCATGATTCTTTCTAAACTCCGCCTAAATAGGTGCAGTCGAAATTGAGTCTTTTTTAGATAAGTGTTCTCACTTCGAAAGAGCTAAGGATAAAACATTTCATTGTCTTCATCGAGATATTCTCCCCAACCCTCATGGGTTATTCTTCAATTAGAGTCGCTTCGTAATGGTCGTGAGTTTCACAGATAGAATTGGAGCTGCTCTTGTTTCTCCTGATCCAAACTTTTTGATAGATCACTATGGCCAGTACCAACGGATTTGTGTGACGTAAAACCTCTATGAAAGACATATTTAGCAATGAGCTTCAACCTGGGACAATCTTTTCAGTTCGACATATCAGAATCCCAGCCCCGTCAAGGACCCCTGTTATGAGATGCCTAATCGTCGAAACCATGAAAAGTTCTTATGTAAGAATGACCATATCGCAGTCAGGTTCTCTAATCTACTTTATTCGGAATAACTTCAGCTATATACATTCAGCATGTTACTCAACTGCTACGTAGGCCTTTCGGGTCACCTATTTTCCCACCCTTCGTGTCTAAATTTGCAAATGTCTGGTGATACTGTTCCGAGGATTGTTTCCTACTGGGTTTGTGTGCGCCAGTAATAATATTAAATATCTCAAATTCTAACTTCTATACGTTAAAATGGACAGAACTATCTGCATATTTATTTTAAAACTCGTTTTCCAGCAGACACGTTTCCCAAGTACTGAGAGTGCATTTTATTTGTCGTAGCCCTGGCTATCTTCGGCAATTGTGGACGTCTGCAAAATGTTGGATTTTGGGTTTCCATACTAAAGAAGTACGAAGGACGATAGAGGTAAAAAGGTAATATGGCCTCTCAGAGATTCTGTGTCTTAATATCATAAAACATCGTCTAGTGGTTATGGTACAGGCGATTTTGAGCGAACAAATATATGCATTGACTTGTTCTAGAGCCATTTGGTGCCGTAATTAGTTTTAAGACTTATAAGTTCCGAGGTTGGTATGGTCCCCGATACTAATACGCCTAATACTCAGCTTTACGGTTGCTATTCCCAGCGGTACATTCTCATATGAGAGGGAACATAAGATGATTGCTATTTTCTGAAATGTGCCCAAAGCACTTCTGGTTTGGTGAGGGCCTGATACCAGACTAGATATCGCTGTCAAAAAATCTCACTGGTGAAATTTATTGACTAAACGGAGTCAAACTTTAGTACTCATTTCAGACCATAGCTCGATTAGACACCTTTATTTATTTCATGATCTGCTTTCGAAAATGTGACCGAGGAAGAAATTTACTCATAGTTCTTCCGGTTTCTCGAGACGCTTGCAATCGACAGGTATTGGTAGAGCAGCACAATGATCACGCCTTGAAAGAACTTCAGTATATCCACGAGAAAACGTTGATAAAATCTAAGAAACCATCAACTACATTTCTGATGCATCGTACGCAGTGTTAATGACAGCAAGTGAAGTGTTTGTTTCGTCTACAATGCCAATTACATATCAACCTACCGTACCTAGATGATTCTAGTAGTCCTCTCCAATGGAAGCACTCTTTCTACGAGAACGAATTGACAATAAACATTGATTGCTCTCTGGGCTAGTTCGGCCACCGAGATTTGGTACCGAGTACCATAGCACTCAGCAATTTATCCGTACGGACTCCAGAATCATCAACAAACTGAGGTACAAGTGTCTGCTAGAAAAACGATTTTCTCGAATTGATTAGGCATGTAAAGGAAACATGAAGCCGCTTCGAGGAGCTCACTGTACTATGTTATTTGTATTGAACGAGAAAGTCTCAAAATTCATCGCCTAGAGTACAGCAAGCCCAGACTATATTTGTACTCAAGTGAAAGTAAAGTCGCCTCCTCGAGATCAATTGAGGGGGCCGTTCTGTAATCATTTTCTTCCGGATAAGAACTATTTCAGAAACTCTACCTAAGATTATTGGGGTTGAGAAGTTTGTCTAGTTCAGTATATTTCAGTGTACGATGCAGATGTTGCATTGCGCTCCTGTGTGGCCGTTTATCTAACTTTGATTTGCAAACTATCGCCTCGCTTTCCACCCTTTCAAAGTAGAGAGTAAGCACAGATATAACTTTCTTCAGATTTGGCTTAGCGTTGCAGCTCCAATCCATACCAACGTTCTTTTGCAGAGAACGGAAAGGCAGTTGTTATATTAACAAAAGTTTGCTTGACAGTTAGATCCGAGAAACTTTCGGTGTTTAGGAGTATGCGACGCCTAGACTATGCCACCGTGATGATAAGATTAAAGATGTTGAAGTTTCTGATTTGTATTCCTCCCAAATTTGTAAGGTATACTTGAGTCAGCACCAATTTGAAATTCGGGTGTCTGTACCTACTACATCCAAAATAAAGAGTTGTGGTATAATGGTAACAGAATGGGCATCGAGTTAATTTCCGTGGAAGAAGTCCACTTATAACTCTTTATTAGAGCTCTGAAAATTTTAATTCTTCATTCAAATACTCGACTGACCCACTTTCATACTTGCAAAATGTAAGAGTATACTCATGTCAGATCGCTGAAAGTCATGATATGGTATTTCGGAAGGTCCAAACTTCTGACCACCCGAGACTGATATTAGTCGCCTGCAGCGGAGGGACAGCAGATTTGTGAGTCTAGAATTACTTCACGAAACCCACTCTTGTCGTCCTCAGAGCTATATAGTGACGCTTGTGTTGATGGAACTTTTTCGTCATCATAACATCATGATCGCATAGAGAACGCGAGAACTAAACGAAAAACGAGCTCTGTCCCTCACATCTCATGTACCTCTCGTATAATGACGCAAAGCCATGTATGAGTGTAGTCAGCGATCGGTTTTTGGGCAGGGCAGTGCGGCATGGACATTGCTCACGTGAGTGTTACGCGCAAACAATCATGCACTAACGCTTTTGGTGCGATTATCTCCAGACTGACATGGTCACGCACAGCCCCATACTGATAACCACATGTAGTTCACGACTACGAGAGGCAAGGAATCCGATTTTCCCTACATACCTCTGTGTCTTTCGACGGTCTTATTGACTTCGGTAAATACCGAATTTCAGGAGTTCTTGTGCGTCGTGAGCTTCAAGTGCGACAAGGGGAAGGAGAGAAGTTTAAACGATTGCTTACAGACATTCTGATTCAATTCCGACTTTCAAATAGTGACTTTGCAGACACTTGAGTAGTAGTGGAAAGTTTACTGCAGCGATTTCGGTAGTCTTCATAGACACAATGGTGATCTACAGTGTGTTCATTCTACTTGTACTTGATCATCCTCTGTAGTGAGCATACGGTATACTGACATCTGTCGGACAAGGTCCGTAAACATTTACCTCCTACTAAATCAGAATCAGAATCGGTTCTGGCTGCGTGCGGACCTTTCACAGCAATTCCAGACATAAATTTTAAATGAGTAAAATCTCATGGATTGTTCATTGCTTCAGTAAATGAGTGTGCCAAATTTTGCTGTAGAGAAATCGTTGTCACGTACTGAGACTACGAATTCTTTTGCTCTGTAGCAGCCTGTGATAGGCACCCATAAGTCATTCTGGGTACATTTTTCAGCTTACTGATAATTTCCAGATGGAGAATCGCTCAAGGTACGAGATTCTCATCTAGTTGCAAGGAATGCCACTGCATCAATCTGCCCCATTGATTGTCGAACACACCAGAATTTGATACAATTTTTTTTCAATGATTAGACCGCGAGAACTATTCTGAACTCTATCCAGAACTTTGTTGTACTGTAGGTGTTTGCCATACGAGAAGTTTTACAATGAAACTTGACGTATCATTTTGATTCATGGTCATGCCGCAGTTCAACGTTGATTGCATCTGATCTTTCCCACGACTTGGTTGTCCGAATCATTAGGAACGTAGTCTGCAAATGATGGAAGTCGGGAATGTATCAGCAGCTTGACTGATCTGAGACAAAGAGAAATTGTTCTTAAACCGAGACTGTAAAGCAACCAATAAAAGCGTTTTCCCAACAAATACAACTTCGATTATCAGTGAAGCCGTGTGTATTACAGTAAAGAATTTGTTGCCAGTCGGTCTGTCGTGACGAACAGTGCAGAAGAATTTCTCCTAGGATCCTGGCGTGGCACACTCAAAATCGACGAAGTTCACCAGTAGGAACTCCTAAATTGCAAGGTGTGATTCAAAAATGGAACTTACAGGCTGCAAGTTTGACTGTCAAGATAAGTTGGACTGTCTCCGTTTGTATTTAATTGGAACACCATAGCTTCCACAACACACGTAGAATTTCTACGGAGCTGACTGTTCGCTTTTCTAAATGCAATGCAGCCCACAGATTTCTTTGAAGTTCGGTTATTTCAACGCCGGACGAGCTCATTAGTATCATATTATACAATAAACGACGGGCGCATTCTGGTTTATTCCACTGTACACAAGAAAAGCAGTCTCTTGAATGTTACAGTTTGCACAATGTAACTCTGTACACTTACGTATTAACAACATAGACAGCCCCACCCAAGTAAGTCATCTCTCATGTTCATACCATGTACCGGGCTGAGAAGGAGTCTGCTGAAGGAAAGCCGAAAGGCTTGTAAGAAATTTTAGCGACATAAACTTTTCGCTGGTTTCCAGCGGACGACTGTGGATAGCCCTCAGCCTAATGTGCAATCTCGAGGTAGAAATATATTGATGAGTATCAGTCGTCCTGTGTAAAAGTACAAAGTTCAGAGCAAGCGTAGTAACGTACAGTATATATACAGCTGACACTATTCATCGCAATACAACAGACTTTACCAAATTTATCTCGAAGTGGAGTCTGTGATACAGAACCGTGTGTTTCGGATACGATTAAACCTTACCATGCATCCTGATGTAGATGTGCCTGGCCTGGTAGCTATCATCATTCAACGCTGTTCTTTTAACTTCCCTAGCTGTTAGCTCAACAATGCTGGATTCAAATGAGGATGGAGGTGTATTCAGTCATTAAATAGGAATATGTGGTTGCTCTTAAAGGCTAGACTTACCTAAAAACGTCAGCGCTGCATCAAAAGTTTGTAAGGCATTTTATTTAGAGATATGTTTTGATTGTAAGTGAAGGCGATTAGTCTTGTAATTTATGTAGGGGTTTGATGACTGCGAAGTACAAAGTGCCTTGAAGCTAACCGTGGCAGAGACGAGTGGTGTTGTCATAATCGGTGTCCTTGCAGGGAGTGGCTACGAGAGGAAGTCTCATATAACCGTGATCAAAATTAATTGGCAAAGCTTCTGACCAGCTCTAACAACACTCGTAATATTTAATTGCTGGAAGTGAATCGTGTGGTGCAGGGCTTGTACTTGAAACTTACACTGTAGAAGTCTTCGGTCTCGTCAACTTCGGAAAACTCTTTTGGAAAAAAAAACTTGAAATGACACTTTCATTGAAACAGTAATCCCTGTCTTCATGTTCAAATTGTCTTGAGCAATCTTTATGGAGAAAGCCGAGGTATCTACAGCAGCTGATTGGCGTGTTAATTTTGAGAAAGGTCTGTACGCAGGTTGTCATGAAACTATGGTCCTACATTATTGGTTTCGTGTTATTCAAATCATGAATCTTGAGTCCACAATATCACCGTTTATCAGCCAAAACTATTTTACGCTTTCCAACAGTCGAATTGCAGAGCTTATAGGGGACATTTGACTTCTGCGTGCAGACCCTTCCTGTGTTATAAACAAAATACATGTACAATGGGTATGGTTTGTGGCAACATTATGTTCTCGTATCCCACCCGTAAAGGTACAGGGTGTCGTGCTATGATCACGCAACGAAGCGGTGTTCACCTCTCGTTATTGCATGTCTAGTAAATCACTGGTGGCGTCCCGTTGCTATTTTATATTGTCACTTCGTTCTTGCGTGCGGACTAACACCTATTCTCCGGTGTACATTGTATCATGTGATATCTGGAATACTCCGGTGTTGTGGAACCTACAACAAAGTCAAGCTTGAGCATAATCGCTCTTTTACTAGCTTCTCTTCTCGTCTACACTAATTTCACGCTTTCGAGAAATCTGCTTGAAATTTGGCCTGTCCCGAGAACTAGATCGGGAAAGTACAGCGTAGTGTACTCAGCAAGCGCTCTATGTATGATGTCATACAGAACTCGGAGGTGCTACATGTATATGGGAAAACGAGGCCTCATCCTCGGTCCCCGTCCTTCTAGTATGTAAACACTTTTAAAAGACAAGCGCGATACCTCAAGAGAGAATCTCCGAGTGAAGCGAGCAGGCTCGCTAGTCATCTGCGAATATACTTGTTTCGATGGCTACCCAAAGCCTAACTCGTTTAACAGCTTTTCGACTAGGTGACAATGCGTAAAGCATTTTTATTTATGCTTCCAAACGACGCCGTCCCACACATTCTTCAGTCGATATCCCGGCGCACCCAAATTGGCCTACGAGCTTGTCCTGAGGTTTACCTGAAGCCCTCGACTTCGTTTCCGGACCAGCCGAGAGTGCTTTAAAATAGTCAATCTAGACCGCTCTGCAGGTCTGTATCTGAATCTGGTCCGACGAACTTTATTCTTCCACTACGAATCGGAAGTAAGAACTGAAAACCAGATGCGTTATACTGGAAGCTACATTGTCGGGCTCAAGCTATTGAACTAAAATAGTTCATCAACATTGATAGGTCAGCAAGGAACTCCAGGTTTATATTGTTAGTCGGGGCTTTTGTGATAGTGACACTTTCATAGTACTACCTGGAGTGCCGTGTACATAGCACTGCAATGTTAGAACATACTTGCAGTATCAAACATCTGACCAATACGGTCCAGAATATTCGTATGTATTCCTATTACCATTCAAAAAATTTGAAACAGAACGTCCAGCAGCGTGGTGATTCTCGTGCTTTAAGACCATTGCGCTGGCTATTCTCCAATATCCTGCGAAGTAGAAAATAATCCTTTTCTCACGAGAAAGTACAGATAAAGAATCTTGCATTCTCCATATAGTAATCTACGGTCCACACTTTAGATGAGAAGAAGGCCTTCACAATTACCTCTTGTCAATCAGGACGAATCGTATGAAGAATTGCTCAAATTTGAACTTTGTCGAACTGCCTTGCTTGATTCACGTACTTGTAGCGAGACCGAGAAACTACATCTCAGACTAATTTTTGAAATGCACTCTAAACCCCGTTGGGACTCCGACTATCGAGAAAACATGTAAATTATATAATACGTATGATGAATATGCTAGTTGTTGTACGTGCCATTTCTCTCACCCCCGTCTATGATACCAAAACAAAGGTTAGCGTACTCCGTTGCCTTCAAGCTCTGACTGAGCAAAAAGTTGGCTGAGTTTTTCTACAGCTCACTCTGCCGGAATAGAGAACTCAAAGACCTTCAATTAGGTATAAAGAACAGCGGAAGTGGACGTCCCCTTGATGCTTTTATATCTCCACGAAATTTGGCCTCATCTGAGGCCAGATGTCCAATAGACACTAGAACGACTCAAACGACTTCTTGTGCTTCTTCTCGGTTATTTGTTGTATAAATATCGTTGATTGCTATACTGAGTGACAGATTTTAACCGCCTAAACTCGTTCAATAGGATCTATCAATAGTAGATGGATTAGCTAGACGGGGAAATTCAACCTTTTGAAAGGGTATTCGATTGAGTAAGATTCTGGCGGTTTCCAGTGTCAATTCTCAGACTATTTGACAGTAAGCACGCTTCTGCAGAGCTCTGCAATTCGTAGATGTTATTTGTTCACACCTGCTGTTCGCTATAGTATTTTTCAGAGAGAGCTTCTATATAGAGAAACTGCCAGACTAAAGCTTAAGAGTTCTTCTTTAGAAGAAGGGCGGACTTCTCAGAAAGTTTTTTTTAGCCTTCAGACGTTACCACCACATGAAGGCAGAAACATTCAGGCTAGTGTTTCGTACGCTCAGATATGGAGGCTGTGACGATAGGTATTGGTGGGTGGGTGTATCTATTGCTACACGCATATTCGGAAAACATGCGTCATACTTATGTGGAAACCCAACGTTCGCTTTGAATGTACCGCATGGATTTGCCTCTTGTATACACGATAAGGATAGAATATATGGGTGCACCGCAATCTCGTCTTGTTTCAATAAGTAACTACAATCACACTGAAACTGCGTATATATTCGCGATATCGACAGGAATCGGGATCTTAGCTGTCACAGCATACAGTGCATCACGTTTCATCGGAAAATCAATATGTTTGGCTCTCACTGATAATGCTTCCACCGAATAGTTGCCCAGTCTGCACAGGCCAAGGAGGCATTTAGCAAAAGACTGGAGAGTTACTTGTGGCAATGAGAGGCAATCATTTTCGCCAACAGAGGTAAGACGTGGTGAGGGCATGTGGACTACCTACACGGAATAGAAGTAAGATAACTGCTCGAAATATTGTAAACTTGAACTAATTTTCTAGCACGTTCTTCGGACTTCAGGAATCGGTCCTAAACTACCTTACTATGTCTTCAGCCGTAGTAAGGATAAGAAAGCCTTGGAATAAATCTATTCCTCCGATGGCTAATTATAGACAACGAATAGTAGAGATGATATATGTTTTACACAGATTTTCAAATTAATGTTGTGAGCACATAGATAGTGTTAATGTCGGGGACAGATACTGGAGGTGGAGTAGAATTCTCAAATTGTACTAAACCTTTCCTATGGAATATATTTGTCCTTGTTTGATTTTGAAAGCGTTTTATCGGTAGAGAACTGCAAAAGCATTTGTGACATAGGGTTGTCAATTCCAGACGGTAAGACCGTGTTTCCATAGGGTTCTAGACGATGATCTTTATATAGCCCCTGTTGTAGAATTATTTATAAAGAAACTAATCTAGCCCTATTGATACCTAACCTACACTTCATTTCGAAGGTTCTCAAAAAGGAAGTGCAGAGAGTAAAGAAGAGACTGGCGTCGAGATTATTTTCAGTCGTTGGCTGGCAACTACTTCATCGGTTAGATCGAATTTAGTAATCATCGATACTCTGGGTTAGTCTCTTTAACCTAGAATAGAGTCACCTGGACACTTGGACTCACATGAGGACAGCTTTCGAATCGAGATGTGAAATCACTACTGTTTTCTCCTTTCTCCCAAACGACATTTCGTAGTCTCTACAGCTCGATCAAATTAGAGCTGTCTAATCCTGTACGAAGTAGAAGCAAGAGCTTCACAGATTATCCATACGGGTTCCAAATTGTAAAAAAATGTAGATCTAATACTGGTCCCTACCACATCGTTAAATCGCAAGTTTATACTCGCGCTTGTCCTGTAACGTCTGACACCAAATGTAAGAAGAACGATTGTGCCATCTGGAGCACCAGGAAGCTGTCAGAAACATTTGAAGATGTCACCGAAGTGAGGATCAGCGTAAAAAATGTTGCCGTCTTCCACATGACTCGGAAACTTGACAATAGCATGAAAAGCATATCAAAACGACCAAAATGCACCCAAAGAGAAGACTTCATAGAATAGACTGCCAAAACTGGGATATTGGTTGGGCCTCGAAGTGTTGAGGGGTCCGGAAACCAGCTTGATATTTCAGAGTCCAACTCTTATAATCGACCTGCCATACGTACGAAAATAAAAGAGATTGTGTAAAGGGAGGCACAAATTCATATGCGTTCTGGTCGGGTTTCGAAGCTAATGGTAGTAGTCTAGATTCCTGCTGGGATTGTGCCGGGAAAAAATAGGTTGAACTAGGTGAATCCTTTGGAGGTAGCCCGTTCTGCTCACAAGACTACATCGGCGAGCTGGTTCACCGCATCATTGACCCCTCAATAGCAATTGACGTCATCCTTTATGTATCATAGTACAGACTATACGGACATATGAGTGAATGGGCAGCAAAAAAACAAGTTTTTGAGACCAGGAGACGAAAAGGATACCATAAGGTGTTTCGGAGTTTCCGACTTCACGAGCAGACGTCAGTTCGACATGTTTGGCATGCCGTGGAACAGCACCACGAAAAGTAGTCATTTCGAATATGCTCTTCCAGGGACATTCACACCTCGCGACCGTTGCTGTAGCGGAAATCCAGAATTCAGACCTGCCCGACAAGAAGAAGTCGTCCGAGCGTATGTTGGCAGCTGGTGGTGCTTCGATTTGATTGTTGGCGGTCGGTTAGTATCTATGTAGAAAAGCAAAAGGGATTTAGAGGTAGACATATAGGTGCAGAGGGTCATGAGTCATGAGCCGCGTCTTGTGGTAGCATTAGCAGAATCGGACGCCCTAATCTATTCTGGATAATACCAGGAAAAGTTGCGTAGGTGATGCAAAAATGAGTTGTTCTGACTTTAATCAACGAAGATGACACCGAGAACGATCTCTGAGGCTAGAAGCAGTCAGTGGAGCTATGACCGATGCAACCAAACCAAAGTTTTCGTCCCGAACGACCCAAAGGTAACGCACCCCAAAATAAACGTCGAAATGGTAGAATCGGCTGGTGAACAGAGTGAATTCTCTACCACTACGGCACCAGATGGTGACGGATGATATAGAGTGTTTGGAACGGTACAAAAGCATCCTATTTGTGCGCATATCACTTGATCAAGAGTGACTTCCTGCTACGCTACGACGACTGGTCCGTCAGATCAGTGACCACGACAGCATGACAAACGGTGCCGCTTCAAGCACCCTCTCGATATTCTGCTGATTAGTCGACTAAATAGACTGTGAGCTGTATTTGGAGGTTTATATTTAAACAAAATATATCGGAAGTAACCGTAGTACAGATTTGGAGTAGGTTCACACTTTCTGTGCGTCCTCTAGAGCTGGAACTAATACTACAAATATGGAATCCAAAGAGAACTTAGGCAATGTATCTGTTTACGTAGCTGGTGATCACTTTGATAAGAATATATCCGTTATGTGGATGTTTAAGCGTCGGGGAGAATGTGTCGGGAAGAAATATACCGGTTGTTTGCTCAAGTTCTGGTGGGCCCCCAACGTGTGGGTAGCTCGACTGGAAACCTAAAAGTGGATGTAGAATCAATTCAGATCACTGCCGTGTCAGTGGCACCACGGCCCGTTCCAAATTGACTTAAGTAGTTGATAATGGCACCCACACAACCGTCTGAGGAAGCTACAACAACGTGTCGTTAGTGCTTTCTAAAATTATTTGATGGCGGTTCTGCGCTAATAGAGTCGTCTATGATGAATTCTATTCGTTCTTTGTGATGGAAGGAAAAACAGTTCTCGAGATTAGGGTGATTATCACCGCTACTGTCAAGAAAGACGACCCAAACAGGCTACGGAAGTGACTCTGTTTCAGACCTGAAAATATCTTAGACTAGTTTCAATGACGTGAAAGTGCCTCCTAGGTCCCATCAGATGACAGTCACACGGGTCCGCCGCAATTTGTATTATACTGATAATGCTACCGCTATGGAATCAGACGAGGATATAGCGAAGCGTGAGAGGTGAGAGTCACAAGTTGGCAGCCCACATTATCAGACTATTCTGATAGCTATCTTGACAAGGTGTGAAAAGCACTAGATGACATGCTCCAGGATTGGCATGTAGAACTGCTATCATTACAAATTCGTTGGGCTATGAGAAGTTCTCAACGTCAGAAACTAAGCACTAAGCTTTGAAACCTATGTTCTAAATGTATTTGTTGTTGAGGCCCGATGGCTCCCCTCAGGTTGCCGAATCAGCATAGCGGTGATCCTGAGTTTTCATACTATCAGCTCGCTGATGGCTGCATTAAAGACAAACAGCATGGAGCTTCATGGACACGTGAAAGTTACACGATTGAAACTCCATACTACGGCTCGGACCTTGACACTGTGCTTGGGATCCGGTCGAGCTAGACAGGCGGAATATTTCATTATCTAACGAGATACAACCTTGTGTCGTGAAACACTCCCAAATATGGCCCTGTAAGAACACCAAACAATCGAAAATGATATGTTCATAATATTCTCAGAATAATTGGCAACAAGGTTCCGGTTCCCAGCAGGAGACTGGAACAATTTGCCTGAAACAGTACACCAGGGAGTTGTGGGGTTCGGAACGTGAGAGAGAGTGAGTGTTTGGTGAAAATGCTTTCCCTCGGTTTGAGAACTACGGTTTAAATCAAGTTTTAGTAGTCTTCTCTTTTGTAGACTCTCATCACACGTTGGAAATGCCTAGGAAAACAGGAGAAGGTTCTTTGAGTCTGAATAGATCCGACAGCGCTATATGACTTGTGTGATGCAATGACGATGCCAGAAAACGCTCCTGTTGAGGATTCCACTGTACGGTATCACCCTCTCTAGTACGCTATTTACAAACGTCCGAAAGCAAAACCACCTTGAAATCTGTCAAATCATCAAAAGAGGGCTTGGAAGTGTAAAGGCGGTTAAACAAGAATCGGTCTTTTGGATGAGAGCTCGCCCACGTGCCTGAAGACCACCGGGCGAATTTGTCACAGATGACGGTGGAGGAAGAGTTTTTACTATTTCAACGCAAAGGGAGCACACGGAGAGTAGTAAAGATTCTACTCCCTTACATTCTAGAAAAAATATTGATGGTTTCAATTATTTATTGCAGTCATGAATATGACCTTATGCGGGGCCAGAGTTGACTTTATGTACGGCAAAACTTAATGGCCAGTCGACACTAGAGTACAATATTTCGCCGCAATATTCCCCGCTCGTATGCGGTGTAAACTGGGTTTACATGGTGGCTTACGTCGCGAGTTCCTCTCAAACGTGCAGTGTCCGAAACCAACAAAAATACAGTGTAAGCGGATTGTAGGACCTTGTGCTTGAGTGCAGGAGAACATCTTCCTCCCATATCCTGCCAATCCTTATCCCCCGAACCCCGCAGCCCTAGTCCATTGACCTCAGCATACAGGGTCCAGAAATGAACCTTCCACAAGGGTTCACATTCCAAAAACGGTACATTTGGCACAATAATATGACCATTATTTAGCTCTTTTGTCATCTTCATCATGCATTAATTAGGCTTGCACAACTCGCTCACTCAACTCTGAATTCAAGAGGAGTTCAAATGCTTGGACCGACCTTGAGACAGGCTTAAGATCCTCGGGAGAGAAATATTGTTGAAATGTCATTTCAACTCTGTCTACCGCGACAACGGCGTTATTCAAAACATTTTGTGTGCACGGAGGAGATATGAAATTTCAGGCAGCAATACCCATTTGATGGAAAGATTTATATTCGCGTGCTTACGACAGCGGCCTTTGATAGGTGCTCACGTATCAACTGCCCCCGAAAAGAATAGCTCTTTGAATTAGTTTATTCTTCCTGGTCGAGGTCAATCGACTACACCTTACCTGAGTCGTCTGACTTTTGAACAGCTCCACCGTCAGCTTCCAGCGTCCTTCGGTGGTTCTTCTCTACTTGGCAATCTTTACCGGTGAGAAAGGAAGGAAAGAGTATCCAAGGCGATTTTGAGTCTAGCTCGAGCAAGCCTAGCATAGAGCTGAAAGCCCGAAGGCATTTTCATTTTATAGCACTCTGAATATCGGTGTTGTCTCTTTTGTACGGATCTGCACGCATTCTTCACTAGCGGCTAAAACTCTCATTTTGTTGTCGAGGACTATCCAGCGAATTTCCGCTCCATCTCGTGGCCTAATGTTTAAGCGGTTCTCCGTCGACGAGAGCGTGTCTGGGCAGTCGGCGATGAAGTCATCTCAGCAACGTGCGGCGCGGTCCAAGATCGTGGAACAGATGCCGTCGATCGAGCCGTACATTGAGGACTTCTTCCCGAAGAAGGAAAAGACGATCCAGGCCAAATGCGCTGGACACGTCACAATCCTAGCAAACGCCGCGGGTACACCGCTCTTCTTCCAGACGCGCGAGGGCTCATTTCTCCCAACTCTGCGCACGCTGCACAGATACCCGTTCCTGCTTCCCATCCTGCGTGTGGACAGGGGGGCCATCAAGCATGTTATCAATGGTGCTGATGTGATGGTGCCGGGACTGCGATCGACAAGAGCCGTTATTGAGGATGAAGTGGGACGCGATAAGGTGGTGGCCGTATATGCTGAGTCGAAGCAACATGCGATCGCGGTGGGTATTACGAAGATGTCCACTGAGCAAATGAGGCAGAATGATAAGGGTATTGCGATTGAGAGCGTGCACTACGTGTCAGACGGACTGTGGAAGTGCGATACGCTTTCGTAGACAGGGCATGGAAGGAGGTAGAGGGGACTAAAAGTGACTTGTTTGTGTGGTAGAGGTCTCGAGGAGTATAGTTGTGTTGGGCGTTAAGGAGATCAAGTTGCGCTCGGAGAATGTGGAGACGAAGTACGTCATCCTGAGACGGTACCTGCTCCATGGCATGGTCGTCAGCGCAGTGCAGGATTACCTACATGTAAGACTACAGCCGTGCATCGAATAACAAACACTTGGAGAGCCGCGCCTTGCGAAAAAACAAAGTTGGCGCCGTCGTCATTACCGATACCTCTTCCCCCAACCTTTTCCCCCTCCTTGACGATTCGCGTCCACCCGTTGTACATGAGACGCTTCCCTTGATCGTTACAACATTCTGTCCTCAACTGTAAGAGTGGCACAAGCCCAAGCCCTCGCTTCGCTCCGCTCCAACAGCGGCGGCATAGCTCGGCTCGACTCGTTGCTCACCTCATTCGCGCAGCACAGCGCTGGTAGTCACGCTGTAGCGCTTACACTTTCCGAAGCTGCGGTTGAGGCTGATGGGGGGGGGGGGACGGAACGCTGCTTGCCCGAGCTGTGTGGTACGTGTGGCTGATGTTGTTGTCTATCAACCTGCCATAGAAGCGCAGATACGCCATGGACTGCAGCGGGGGTGCGCGGTTGTAGGCGTAGCAGGGTGATTCCAGAAGGCGGTGGGCAATGGGAAACGGAAACGAGAGGGGGAAAGGGGAGGGGGTGGTGTCGCAGCCGAGGGATGTTGAGGAGAGTGAGCGGTGGTGGGCATGACCAGATCAATGCGGGGTGAGGTGGGGGGCGTGCGTGCACGTGCAAAGATGGTGTGCTGACAAAACGGCTGGCGCCTTGTTGCCGCAGGCGCTCATGCATACACAAATCCGGTCTGTTTTCGGAGCGTAGCAGGACGTGTGGGATGAATATGCATCGCTTCTTGCTCTTCCCACCACTTCCCCCTCTCACCGTCCTTTGTCCTTTCGTCTCGTCTTCTCTATACAAGCTCCTTCCCACATTACACTCCACGAATCCCCCACATGCGCTATCGTCCATAACATCGTCCTTCCTCCTCCAGTCTCCGCCCGCCCTCACACCCTTCATCCACGCCCCCTCCATGTCCGACCCCGCCCGCCCCGCCAAACTCGACGATGCCCTCCTTTCCGGTCTGGATCGCCTCCGCACAACCCCCCACCGCAACCCCCCCCCCCTCCCCTCACCCCCCTTGAACATTCCCTACGCTTACGTCCCCCCGACCCCTTCCCCCCGTCGCACCTCCCTGATCCCGCGGTCCGACCTTTGTGAGCTTGTCGAGCATGCCACCGGTCTGGCACGCTCGGACGACGGCGACCTCGCCGTCGCGGACAAGCTGCTCTCCCTTATTCGCGCTGGCTCTGCATACCCTGCCGACGTCCTTCGCGCCATCGTCGCCGGCACCCATGTCAGCGAGGCGCCCTTCAATGCTCGCGTGCTCGTCGTGCTTCACTGGCTATGTGCAGCCGGCGGGCCGCTTGTCCTGCCTGCCGCCGTGCATGTCCGCTCGCCGAGAAGGCCCAGCGCGGGCGGGAGGGTCTGCGTGGACGTGTTGAAAAGTGTGTGTGGGGGAGGGGAACGGGTGGAGGAGATGTTGCATGACGATGACAAGGTGAGGGAGATGAACAAGGGGGAGGTAGGGGAGTTGAGGGGGTGGAAGAAGGCAACGGAAAGGGAGCGTTTTTTGGTGGCGGGGGTGGAGGCCTATGCGATTGCGCTGGGCAGAAAGATGCTCTTCCATAACCGGTATCCCGAGGTGGAGGCTAACTACTCACTGGACCGACACTTTCGGAAGATGCACATTGAGAATCGCGTGGATCGACACCGGGCAGCGGCAAACATGGAGCGGCACGGGCTAGTGGTGTCGAAGGTGTCACTGGTGGAGGTGGAGTTGATAGTGCGGAGCGCAATGGTGGCGGCGGAGCGACTGGAGCGGGCCGGGATGAGCGCGGAGGTGGTGGCCATGGCGGCGAGCGAGGCATGCAATGCATGGGCGTTTGCCGAGTATGTGCGCGGGAAGATCGGGGTTCCATGTGTGACGGGGTTGGAGATGGGAGATGTGCGGGAGCGATTGGGAGGAGTGGTGGGGAGGTTGTGGGGTGAGGGGGGAGGGGGAGGGAGAGCGTTGAGGCGATTTGTGGAGGGCGGCGTGTTGGCGGCAGTGGGGAATGCCCAGGTGAGGGCAGGAAGGCCGGAAAGTCGGCATCGGAGGGAGATTGTGTGCACGTTTAGTTCGTTCGAGGCCATGCATATGGCGTTGAGACCAGATGCGTTGCAAGGGCATAGGGGTGGGATGGAGGACGCCGGTTGAAAGCGTTGGTATCCTTTGGTACGGTGCCTAGTCTGGCAACACTGTCTGCGAGAAGGAGAGAAATAGACAAGGTGGAGTAGATGCGTCTTGTGTGGATGTTGCTTTTCCCGGCTTGCGCCATGTGCAACCATACAATATGTGCACATCACATTCTGCTTGTCATTGCCATCGATATGCTTGTGCATGTTTGCACGAGGCAGCTTGTATCTGAAACTTGCGACGAGCGACTTTCTCAACCATGAAGGCGCTTGCCCTCCAAACGATCATTGCAACTTCTCCCACCCCCCACCATCCGTCATCCGCCACCCGCCATCCGCCATCCGCCACCGGCCACCTGCCCCATGCCACCCGCTACCGCACCTCCCCCCGCCGCGATCGCCCCTTCGCGCCGATCGTCCCCTCCCTCGGCATCAACAAGCACCTTGAGCTTCTCGGCAACCTTGTTCTCCTGATCTCCCTCCCACTCTCCCTCCCCCCCCGCCTTCGCCCTGACAAATACCACACCCGCGAGCACGCCCAACGATACGCCGATCCAACCTGCCACGGACACGTGCATGTCAAACATAACGAGTGACAGCAGGATGATGGGGACCTTGTTGAAGCCGCCAATAAACGACAGGGTGCTGCCACTGGTAAGCGCAATTGTCCAAAAGGCCGATGCGCACACGGCGGTGGTCAGAAAGCCCGAGGCCAGGTAGGCCATCTTAAACCCCCAGGCACGGACGGAGAGCGCGTGTAGGACGGCCGGGAACTCACCCGACAGAAGGGCAAGCGGGACAATCGGCACAACGGAGAGCAGGTTGGAGTGGAAGGTCTTATCGAGCGGATGCAGGTCCGGGGCGCGCAGATAGATGCGGAGGGAGGCAAGGTAGGCGACATTGGCCAGCACGTTGCAGGCAGCCCAAAAGTAGCCGACAGGGGAATACTCGAGGTCGTTGATGGCAGTGACAAAGGCGGAGAGGACAATGAGGGCCATGGCGGCGTAAACGGAGGGGGAAAAGTGGTCGCCAAAATGGACACGCTCAAACAGAGTGACAAACATGGGCCCCAGGGACTTCCACACGGTGAGGACAGGGAGGTTGACGTATCGCAGGCTCTGGGCGTTGGTGAAGATAAAGAGAACAAAGCAGCAGATGGGGACGGGCATGCGGCGGGCGAGCGGAAGGGAGAAGCGGCCGGCGCGGGTGAGGCGGAAAGCGCGGGCGAGTGAGATGACGAGGACGGAAACAACGTTTTGGAAGGCTAGTGTAGACCAGGGAAAGTGAAAGTGGGCGTGCGAAAAAACGACCTTGTTCATAATAGTGACGCCCGTGGAGGCAAGGGCGTACGAGAAACAGGCAGGAAGCGCCGAGGCAGAGGAGGTGAGGGGCGTGGAGGTGGAGTTAGAAGGGGAGGTGAGAGATGAGGTGGAGGTGGAGACAGTCATGGTGGAGGTGGGCGGGGGACGCTGACGGGAGGGAAAGGTGGCGGTGAAGGCCATGGGGATGAAGGCAAAGGGAGAGGGAGGAGGGAGTGCAGGACAATGTTGGGAGGATACGGGAGAGGAGGAGAAAGAGCAGAAGAAAGAGCAGAAGAAAGAGCAGAAGAAAGAGCAGAAGAAAGAGCAGAAGAAAGAGCAGGAAAAGACACAAGCCTCGGAAACAAAGTCAATGCACCTCCCCGACGCCTCGCCTTGTTGGCGTGCATCGCTTCCTCTCGTGCCACTGCCACTGCAGCCGACACTCCCCCCCCCCCCGGTTGGGGGGGGGGGGCGGGG
>JAUKWC010111041.1:0-24058 GCA_032356245.1 Endocladia muricata
GTCGAGCAGGAAGCCCGCCTTCTCGAGCGCGGCGTAGAAGTCCCTGTCGCGCTCCTTCATCTGCTCGTACAGCGGGAGCTGGAACTCGTGCCGGAGGCGGGGGGGGAGGGAGGCGATTGTTGAGTGTGGATGAGCCTATGGATGGTTTGCATATGCATCATGATGGAAAGGATCACGTGGATGAAGGAGGTGGGGGACATGACGATCGGCGGAAAGAGACCAAGAAGGAGGTATTGGATTTGGGGATGGATAGTGACTATGATTATGAAGATGACTTGGATGACTTTAATGCGGACAACTATGACGGGATTGGAGACGAGGATCTTGATGCGGAGCTTGCACGTAATGAGGAGCGTGACGAGGAATTGCGAGGGCGAGTAGAGGATGCTTCGGTGGAGGAGAAGGAAGGGCGCTTGTTTGACATGCGAAAATTTGAGATTTGCGTTGAGAATGTGGGGGCTCGAACACAGTTCAAACGGCGAGTGCGGTTGATGGTGAACAAGGGACAGATGGCACATGACTACACGCGGTTGGCGAAGAAGGAGCATATGACTCAGCTGGAAGTTTCACTACGGCAGGTTTCTGGGGAGCTACATGAGCTTATGCGCGAGCTTGATCAGGCGAGGAACATGGAGGATGTATTGCGCCAATTGAACGAGAACACAAACAAGAGGGTCGCGTACCTCGCATTTCTTTCACTAGCCAGCTTGTTTGGTGTGGGTGCGTACCAAGCAATTTATACAAAACGGTTCTTCAAACGAAAAAAGATTTTGTAAAGCAGAGTCGATTCCATCCCGTGCACCGAGGGAATCCATGCTCTTTCGGCTACAAAACATCAACACGTATATCAATATGACCGGTGTCAGGGTGGCCAATAGGCAACTCGTCGCTGCTGTTCTCCGCGGACAATCCTAACAAGCACCCCTTTCTCAGAAGTGTCTTCTGAAAAACCCAACCGTATACATTTTCTACGTGATGACTACGAACATTCAACAGGAAATGTTTCTGGGGCAAAAGTTCAGGAACGAGTTAGAGCAACGGCCTTCGGTCTTTACGCAACGGTTGCTATATCAGATATAAAATAAGCGCCACATGCAGGAGACGGTGTCATGCCATTCCACGCGCACAAGCGGGCCTCGATTGCTGAACATGGTGAAACTATCGCCAATTGCTGGACATTCTACGTGGTGGCGTCTTGCTCCGCATTTTGCGAGTATTCATTTTCATCTCCTTGTTCGTATGTTTCCTCGTCGTCATCCACAGGAATGTCGCTGTGAATTCAAAGACAGAGAGAAGGTATTGGTACTCAAGTAAGCAGATAAGGTTAGTCGCAACCTGCTTCGGAGTGATGCTTTTTCTGCGATACAGGTGCAACCATAAGCCAAGCTCTGATTGTCGCTGATGCATTGGATTATGACGAAAAGAGTTGGATACGTACCTTGTCCAGAGTTGAAGGTTGTCTCGCAGCAGCTGCATGATGAGGGTAGAATCCCTATAGGATTCCTCGTTCAGCCCGTCCAGCTCCGCAATAGCATCATCAAATGCCTGTTTTGCCAAATTACATGCTTCTTGTGGACTACTTAGGATTTCGTAGTAGAAAACCGAAAAGTTGAGCGCAAGCCCCAGGCGGATAGGATGCGTGGGGGTAAGGTCGCTCATAGCAGTTGTAGTTGCCTCGTTATAGGCTCTGAGAGACTCCTGCGCTGATTCTAGGCGCTCTGGCTCGCTCGAAAACTCAGCTAGATATCGATGGTAATCACCTTTCATCTTATTGTAGAACACCTTCGATTCCCCAGACTTCGCAGAAGGAACAAGGTGCTTGTTTAGCAGTTGCAGGATGTCTTTGCAAATTTGGTTTAGCTCGCGCTCAATTGAAGCACGGTAGTCATGAACAATTGCTGCATGTCTTTCGTCACCATTCTGCTCTTCCCGTGACTCGATAGAAGACACAATCCTCCACGAAGCTCGGCGAGAACCAATGACGTTTTTGTACGCCACAGAGAGAAGATTTCTTTCCTCAATTCCTAATTCTGGACTGTGTTCCCCAGCCTCAGTAGCTACGATGCTCATCTCCTTCACCATTTCTGTGATTTTCAGAAAGGAGTGTACAGAAGTCACCGTGCGCAAGTGCGCAGAATTACGAAACATCCAGACACGAATGATCAAACAGACACCATCCAAAAAAAATCAGACATCCAGCGAATGATTGCATAGCATGACGCAGAAAACTGAGCAAGTATCTACAGCTGCAATGGCTTCTGAACCTGCATTCCGTCATCTGTGCGCAAATGCCAGAAAGCCCCGAAGATTTGCACTTTACACCCCGTCTCGACTTTTGCCCTCCCTCCGCTCATTTCCACCACAAAGACTATTCACCAGATAAAGCGCCGCTGAAATGCGCTATGTTTACATACCATCAAATCGTTCTGCCTGCTCGGCAATTTTTGCGAGAAAGACGTGCCTCTCGCGCTCCATCTGGTCCATGGCTTGTGTTGGGGAGTAATATCGCTCGTGCTTTTAACAAAGACTCCGCCCTCGTCCTCGACGGGAAGCTGTGGGGACTGCGCGTGTGAGGGGTAAGAAAACGCCAAGAAACCCACAAATCGTGAACGCATGGACGAACGATCTATAACGTGAAAGAACAGTGGAAGAGAGAAACGCGAAAGCTGCAGCTGAGGCCCACAACAGAGTGCTCCTGTGAACGAAAGTGGACACTACGAGTGTCCACGGCTACAATTCTTATGGGCATTGTTGTGGCTCTCAATGAAATGATGCTCGTTTCGTGCAAAAGGGATTTGGATTTTCAAGGTAATTACATTGCATACATGCGTGGCCCGTCGGGTGACTTACGGGTTGGGCCGATAGTGACACGGGTACAGCTCTGGCGCATCGGTGGCGTTTTCACAATAGACCACACTTCAGGACTGTAATACGCCTTATCCAATTTGCAATTACATTAGCCGGCCCCGAACTGTGTGGAATCTGTTCAGGGCAGGACATACGAGAGAGAGCACATATCCCGCATTAGTACTGTAGGCACGTTTGAGGTCACAGCGTTGTTGACACAAGAGCTTGCAGACATATGCCTTTCCGCAGCAATATGTTGCAATAGGGAGGGTCTGTGAGAAGAGCCCAGCGACTTTGTGACATGAATAGAATGGCGGAGGTAAGAATAGTTCCGTTTTATCGTTTGTATAAGGGCAGTCACCGCATACCCAGTCAAATTCGAACGTGACAGTAAGGACAGGAGCAGGTTCTTTGATATCTTCGCGAGGCATGATGTGCGTGTGTTTGTAAGATTTTGATTTTCTCGTCAACTAAGGAGATAAATGGGGCAAAATTTTGGCTACTTCCCAAAACGTACAGTTCTCCGTTTCCGTAACGGCAAGTTGCAACTGCATGTTATTGCGAGATATAGTGCAGCCGAACCAATCATGGTATTTAGGTCGGAGATGCTCAGAGAAATTCCATTATTGTGGCTCCTTAGGACTAATATCACAAGTAATTGCAGATTCCATTCGTTGGTGTTTTATTGTAGAAAACAGCTCGTCCATTTAAATTGAAACCTCCTTGCAGCAACACATTAGCATCTACTCGAGAATGTACAGTGACTTGAACAATGCTTATGGACATTGGTGTATTGCGGAGAGATTTGAGTGTGATATTTGATTTTCTCTCTCCCACAGTTGGATAGAAACCAGGAAGGAAAAACGATCGAGTTGCAGTCTCTTCAATTAAGTACTTGCAGAAGTACTGGGCTTTCAACGGGGTCTCCATTCCATCTCGAATGCTCATGGGCAACAGTGCAAATTGTCAAGTTCAAAATCGTGGCATACATCGCCACGCACCGTCAGAATATGCATGAATAATGACATCAACTACATTGTAAGCAACCGGAATCCATTGGTTCAGTGTCTATAAGAACATACCATCCGCTTCACTTCAGGCTGGCTAATATTGAACTTAAAAATAACCGACTCTTGATGATATTATACTATTCAAAAGCTGATGATTTTCTCTGCGACAGAATACCGCAGTGTGGTTGAAGACATCAACCTTCCAGACATAAAAGTTCTCATATTGTCTTAGCATTGATATGTATCATACATGGATTTACAAATAGTTCTCGTTGCTTTCCACCGCCACAACTGTGACTCATGGTCGATACGATAGAAACTATTGTCAGCTTGCGGTTCTGTAAAATAATACTCACATTTTACGGCCGGCAACGAAACTTCAGTCCATCAACCTAGTGTCTATTGGACATTTGGTCTCCTATGAGGCCAAAAAGCCTCATATCAGGTCAACTTTCAAGTCGAAATATTAGATCATTAGGATTTTCTTTTTCTTCTTCTTTTAGCCTAAGCGACGACCCATAGTTTCAACAGTTCGGAAAGGATAGATCCGTCCAGCTTCACGTATAGCAGGATAGAGAACTCCACCGAATATCGCGAGGAGTCCTCGAGTTTCAGAAACCATGTCTTCGACTTTCGACCCTGTTGCATCGCTGGTTTGCGAGTTCATAATTGCGATCGACCTTTAACCTCCGACTGCAAGTGCTGGTAGATGTATGGTGCCAACTAGAAGGCCAAGAAGGTCTCTGAAACCGTCAGCGATGTCAACAAATCCAACGTTAACCGCAGAAACGTAACAAGTGTCGATGTCAGCTGGGAGCTTCCCGAGAGTGTTGAGGCCATCTCAGTACGGCGGAGATATATGACAGCAGGAGAAATTCCAGGAAACGTCGCCAAAATAGGAACGTCATTCGCTACCCAGAGCTCTGAACAAACGGGGAATTAGTCAGACAGGAGCGAATTGCATTTTGACATTGATTTTGTCACAACCGCGGATGGCGAGAGTCACGATGTCTCTGTAGCAAACTGGTTTTTTAAGACACCTGTCACCCAATGAGCTTTGCTCAAGTTCAATTAAACCATGGAGGCCGAGTATGGAACAGTGTTGGCTGCGGCCGGCGCGTCGCCCAGTCGCCATGTGACAAATCAATTCCTTGACTCTTTTCATCTACAACCACGCATTGTGGTTATTTTGAATTATTCTAACTAGAGTTAGAAATACTTTGGGGCCTAATTCTTGAACTGAAGCTCTAAACATTTAATGTTGGCGCCAATGATTGGCATCAACGGTAGACTTAGTATATGTACTAGTTTTGGGACTAAGTCCGCGTGTAAAATACCCCATCGGCCTGCTGGTTGCTTATTCTTAGTAGAGTTGAACAGCTCCATTTCGCCAGTGATTTGGTTGCGCTTGCTTATCCGCACCCGACTGCGTGAAATGGGGTCAAAAGCCATTCGGCTCGCGCGCATGGACGTGACATTCCTCGCTGCAGGACGTAGCTGACCCTTCTTTGAGGATAGATTTCCTCTTTGTGTTGCGCCCAAGGGACAGGCAGCAAGCGGTGCTGCTTGCGGCGCGAACATGAGAACACCCTGTACCGGTAGGATCTCCGACCCCAACATTAGAGATATCCCTCTTGTAGGCCCCTTCGCCGTTGGGATTTACGACCCTTTACTCGCAGATTACTCTCTTCTTGTTGCCATAGAGACCTTGCGAACAGTACTAGCTGTACGGCGGTGACTTGAGTGCAAGCTCACTTCCCGACGAAACTCGCGCTCTATTCTGATGGCACCAACGATTCTTCGTATTTGATCGCCGATCTGCTGGTGAATTGCTTAATAGTAGCGAACTCTGAGAGTCCGGAGTATGTCTCCTCATACGCGACTGTGCCGCACGCCTAAGAGCGATCATGGATATCCATGCCTCATAGAGCAGGCCTGAGAGCATTTCTGTCACCATTCCGATCCGGTATCGATCCCTTTGGGGACTGTACAGTCCGTCGCCGGCGATTACCCCGTATCTCCAGAAACGTTTTCTCCACCTTCCCTGTGAAAACATAAACTAGTGAGCCAGGGTCATTCTTACCACGTCCCCGTTGGCAATGTGGTCGCCGGTAAATAGCTGGTCTCCTGAGAGCCAAGCTCTGTCTGCTTGCAAAGCCGAGGAATCTAATTCGGAGCAGTAGCTTGTGCACGACCCCCAGACATGCACTAGGATTGTGTCGTACAGTCACAGGGAGAACAAGCGAAGATGCATTCGGCCCGGGCGCTGAGGCCAATGGTACGGTGTGAAATTGGACTGAGGCCACATTAGAAATGAATAGCTTCATTTTGACGAAGCCTTGGAAGGTCATGGGTCCAATTGATGAAGTTGTATATGGGAGCTCCTACTGTGCATCATTGGCTCTAATCGAACACGTCACGTGCATGTTCCTGTAGCAGTACCTGAACTGCATGCTTGTGTGGACAAACAGGGAACTAGAAAACAGGTATTTCGAGACAAGAAGTAGAGGCGAGGCTTTCCTCTTTTTGGGAGGTTCTGGTCCTAATGACAAGATGCTAGCTCAGAAATCGTATTGTATTGTAGAGCAACATCATGAGCAGTGATCACTTCCCATCTACCGGTTTTCGGTGCTGTCATACCTCATAACCATGTTGAAGAGCACTGCGCCTGCATTCTACTTATTGGAGCTAAAACCAGAGCCGAGACTATGGATTCCAGACGGATCCTGGTTAGAGGTTTTGTTGATGCACATAGTGGTCATCGAGTCACAAAAGTCATGCCGACTTATCGCATGTGCGCCGATGAGAGTATGTCGAGGTGGTGCGGCCTAGGTGGAGCTGGATTTTTATTGTTATTCCACACTATGTATCACTCGACCGGAAGCCAGAAAGTAGTTTCGAAATGAAGTCAGCTTGTTGCGGTGTCAGTGGGATCATTGTTCGTTTCGAGTTGACAAAGTCAGCCGGTGACAATTTCCCCCAATAGTTCGAGAGTATCTACAACCTTGCACGTTCGTGCTTCTCCGACTGGTTGAAACGTGGCTTATGAAGGATAGAATTATTTGTGCGGACTCGTACTTTGCATTGGTTGAGATGTGAAGAGTACATCTTGAAAACGGCCTGAAGTTTACCGGTTTTGTCAAGACAGACAGATATAACTACCTTGCTGACTACTTCTCAGAACTAGTAGAAGCCGGCAAGGCGCTATCAGTCGCGATGTTCACTAATAACCCCACCCTCATGTCTGTTATGTGGATGGACCGAGACAGACGCTATTTCATCAGCTGCGTCTGTATTTCCGGAAATGGGTGCGGACGTTCGGGTCCAGTAATACTAGATGACATACTACGGGTTGTGGACGTCCAGGATGCAGTTATACTACGTAGCGTACTGCGACGTCTCGAAGTCCGTCCTTAGTTTTACTGGTCGACAACGGCGCTTTTAGCGGTTCAGAATGCAGTTTTGCGGCATTCGGAACTGCATAAGAGGCAGCTGCGCGTCGTGCTTACTGAAATTACACCGAAAGTTCACTGTGCGCAGTGAATTTCCGGTCGCATTCTATCACATTCCCGTACTGCTACATGAATAGCCCTTCTACAGTATTTGGACGGATCTACATTTTCACCATCATGCCCCACCATCAACAACACTCCCTTCCCCTCTCCACCTTCAACAGCCCGCTTTCCCCCCATCTCATTGACTACCAAGCGCCTCGCTCCTCTTAAACGACGCCTTCCATCCCACCCACCATCCCGTCCAGTTGGTATACCACACCTCACCATCACCCGCACTTTCTCAGCCTCTCTACCTCCAACAGTCCATACTCCCATCATCGAATCGAATGTCGAACGCCTCGTCACTCGTGAACAATTCCACCCGTCCCGCCCGCCTTCCCTTCCAGTTTGTACACCGCACTCCATCACCACCAGCATTGCCTCGACCTCTCCACCTCCAACAGCTCGCACTCCCCGCATCGCATCGCCCTCCACCTCCAACAGCCTGCATTTCTCGCATCGCGTCGCCCACCACACGTCTCGCCAATCTCCAGCGACACCAACAATCCGGCCCACCACCCCTTCCGGTTTGCAGACCACACCACATTATCACCTGCACTCCCTTACCCGCACTCCATGACCCTCTCTGCCTCCAAACCGCCCGCACCCCGTCCATCGCATCGCATACCACACGTCTTGCCACTCTTCAACGACGCCACCCCTCCTACCCATCATCTCTTCCAGTTTGTAAACCACACACCACCATCACCCGCATTGTCTCACCCTCTCCACCTCCAACAGCTCGCACTCCCCGCATTGCATCGCACATCAAACGTCTTACCAATCTCCAACAACGCCTCCTATCCCATTCTGACCCGTCGCGGGCGTGCGAATACCGTTTCGAATACGCGCTGCGTACCCGTGCACGCCGTCGCATAACGAGGAAAAACTGTCGCTCAGTACTTTCTGTTGACAGCAGGATACCTTTGCAGATTTAATCTGGTAGCGTCCCGTGTCGGTGCAGTTTAAATAGGGTCTGCGGCAGGTTGTTGCGTTCCATAATTTCGCCGCCATGCCTTGAAAGTACCGCAGATAAAATTACCCTAGACCGTACGAAAGTTCGAAAACCTTTCGATTACGGATATTACACTATCACTACTTTTCGATTCCCACCTCTCGTTGTAGTACCCGTCAGCGAATGCATGATGTTCTCTTGTTCACACAGCCAATAGTGTGCGTATGTGTCGAATGGCAGGCCCCGTCTTCCACCTTGACCACTCCCGCGTGCACGAGAGCTGCACTAGATTTCGTCAATGGGCGACTGCTCGCAAGCGGACCTACCGTCTAGTACTCATTGAATACAAGAAGAAAGCTCCACCCGTGGAAAACGTCCTACCTCTCCGCTCTCTTACTCCTCCCGACACCCCTTCTCCTTGCAGCCATCCTTGCCAGCCCTCAAGATGGGCTGCAAAGTTCGGCACTGCGTATACTCGTGTTTTGACGCGTACTCCTTTTCCAAATACGAACAACAGTCTCACTTCGAAATACACCGACCGACCGAGCTCGTCCCTACTCCCCTGTAAGGTTCACCGGCACCAGAACCTCCTGTCCACTACGATAATAACGTCCTTTCTGATGAGGCTCCGGCCACTCTGCTTCCCTTCCTCCCGTTCCTCTGTCACCCCGATGCAGAACCGACCACAAGTAAGACCTACCTCCTCATACAGTCTATCGCAGTTTCTCTTGCCGGAGTAGAGAGGACTGCCGGCCCGCGCACGGTTGACGAAATCATCTCTATCACCAGAGATCCCGACTTCTCTCTCGCCCACGTTGGAGACCGCATTCGCTCCTCACAAGAGTGTTGCTCCCTCACGCCCGCTGTTGTCGGAAAGGAGCTTCACCACCGGGGCTTCTCCGCAACTGGTGTGTTTGACTACAGCGGTACGTCCTTCCGAACTGCCTACTCTCGGGACCCTGGCGAGATCCTACGAAAACAAGCAGCGCCAGCTATCACAGAGTCTTGCTACTTCCGCTTTTGTGGTGACCCCCAGCTGAGCGACACGCATATCTTTGCGCATCACATGCAGACTGACGTCTACCCACGAGTTTGTCAAGAACTCAAAGAAGAAGGCATGGGTACCTACCTCGAGGGTATCATCTGGGACACTGGGACGTCGGGGACCCACTCGTTTGTAGGTTGCATACAGATCTGCACGGATAAATCCGCTACTACACTTAGGAACAGCGCCCCCGTTGCGTATCCCGCGCATCTCACCCTCCTGAACTTCATTGCCGCTTTCAGCCGACGCTGCATAATATCCCGGCACACCGTCGTTGGCTATCTTCCTGTCCAGCTCTTTCCCACCGTGGACGACAGAGACTTTGACGTCCTTCCTCCTTCTTCGACTACTTGCGCACCAGACACCGAAACCTCCATACTGTACTCCGCCCTGCACTCTCTGCTATCGCCTCTGTGTGAAAAGCCTGAATAGGCTTGACATGCTCACATGCCTACCATCGTCTCTGAAAATGACTCCCTGCCCTCAGCAGCTACTGTCGCGACGTACCCAAGACGAAGGACACCATCGGCACTCGATCGGGCACAAAAACCAGCCAACCCTGCCACCGTTGCGAAGTACGTTCAAATCTCTTCATTTAGTCCGCCTCATTCCCGCCGCGCGCCACGCAGTCCACCATCCTTCTTCGCAGAAAAGTGGCCGACCTCGAGGCCGACGCCGCTGCTCATGCATCGCTTGGCAGGCCGGCTCAGGCACGAACTGCTATCACACAGGCGCAACAAACACTCGCAACTTTCTCCCTGCGGAGGTTTCCATCCTTTCTGAAAACATGCCCCATGCTTCCGATCAATTCTCATCTCGACATGCACTCCGTAGTCAGTTTCGAACCGCTGCGCATATTCCACCTCGGGATTTCCAAAGATAACCGAGACCTTCATACTTCTTTGGCTCGACTCCCCCGTCCTATTAACAGCGCAAGCTTCCGCCCGCAACAGTCGGAAACAATTCAGAACCATCCGCACAGCTCTCCTTCGCGGACTCACCACAGTTCTGGCGGCCATTCGAAGGGACTTCTACGTTCCCGGCCTACACGTTGACTTCTCCGCCTCCGAAAATGGCAGTCGCATGAACGGAAGCTACACAAACGAAGCAGTACGAGGCATACTGGAGGCCAAACACTACAAGTCCGTTGACATGGTCTTTCCAAATATTACAGGAATCATAGACCGTTGCTGTGATGAAGCTGACTCCGCGCCCCTCGCCTCTATTTGCGCTCAGTACTCAGACATTCTAATACTCAGCTCGAGACAGGGACTAAAGAAGCACTGGAGCCTCGCCGAGGTTGACAACCTAGAGGACCGTGTCAATAAGTTTAAAGTCTCCATGCTCCACATCTCTGGGGACCAGCACGCCACTAGGCTCAAGACCCTCAAGTTTCATCTCCTCACGCACCTTGCAGATAACATCCGCAATTTTGGAGGCCTACAACATCGAGATGCGGTTGTTTATGAACACGCTCACACTGCATTCAAACAAAACTACCACCGCACGTCCGAGCGAAGACCAACAGCCATGGGCGGAACCGTCCGCCGAAACCAGCACTCCGAGAACATTCATGCCGATCGAACGCACCTCGCCTCTGTCTCCCAATCGCGTCTCCTCACAACTCTGCACCGGAACCTAAACGACAGGCACGGGGCCCGTCTTGTGAGAGGAGGCTTCAGAATGTACTTCCGCGAACTAGCCCAGTTGAGAACCCCCGACATGCCGCCTCTCGGAAACGGAGAAGGCCGCCTCATCGATGCGATGCTCCGATCACTACGCGGAGAAGCTCACGACATCTGAATCGATCTCCTCGTCCAGGTTGGTGGCTAGGGCACCACTATCCTGCTGGACCTTGTCCGCGCTGAGCTTCTCCAGCAGCATTCAGGCCACACATGTAACACTCTCCAAATTACTATAGTCAAAACCGGTTACGTTGTCGCCGGCTTCTGTCCTTCTGTCAACGACCATGATCCCGACAAGAATGTCATTCGACTCGACCCAATGCAGAAACATGTCATTCAGCGCGTTTATGCAGATAGCAGCTTCGGCCCGACAGAACGGCAGCGATTCAGCTTCGTGCTCCTGGCAAGTGACTACGAAGAACTCACAGACACTATATGGGCGGCCCAGGTTCTATCTCTGTACCGTATGCATGGCCATGAGCCGATGCAATCTACCGAGTATGCCTTCGTTCGGTACATGGATTGTATTCCACGAATTGACGCTGTTGGTGACATTCTACAATGCGTTTGCTTGCGGTGGTCTACAGATAAGAATGTAAATAGCACGAAACATCCCGTCCCGCTCCCAGAGATGCAGCGACGAGGGCGTCAAGCTCCTGCTTCTCCCTCGTTTGGCCTGTGCAAGGCCTCTGCTATCATTGGGGCAGCTCACGTCCTGCAGTCATATTTCCACATCCCGCCTTTCACTCCCCAGCTCCACTGGCTGGAGCATCGCTTCTGCATACACAGGTTCTACAGAGATCCTGATGCCCAGCCGATCCTATCTGAACCCTCCCCTCCAACGGACACGCCATTCTCTATGCACTAGAATTAAATACACGAAAAAACTACAATCCGGTTAGTGAGCTACCAACATACCAGCACGGTTTCCGTCATTCTCTCTCCTCTTTGCGTCGATAGTTACTTGTACTCTGTTCCAACAACAGCGCGCGGCGTTGAATCCAAAGTTGTGGCGGGAATCCGTGACAGGCCAGACGCGCCATTGCAAAGTGCATACGGTCCGTTGCTTGACTCTCCACGTGCAAGATAGCAATCGACAGCACCTCCAAGCATACTCGAGATGTTGTCCGAAAACCACTTCTTTCGTACCGCCACAAAACACTTGTTCTCTTAACCCACCTTCACCACGTTTGCGGCTACTCCAGGGGCGCCTGCTAACATACCCTCGCCATCTTCTTCACGAGACCGTTCTATCTCCTCATTCACCTCCTCACACTACGCTCCCTCACCAGTAGAACTATACAGAAAGATCTCTTGCGGAACAATGCCACATAAACCCTGCAAACGCTGCATAGTATCTGTGCGATTGCCAAGGGTAGGTACTTGGAAAACTTCTGGCTCCAAGTGCGTCGGTACTGCCCGCCACGGCACTCACCATGCTGCAGGCAGGATACCACTGTTGCCATCCAGGCGTCAAGGCGTGCGAGTTGCATGATAGACCCGTACGCAGACGTCCCATCCTGTTGAGCATGGTATCCTCAGAACTCAGAAAGGACATGCCCCCCCAAAGAATTTCCAAACAGTACGTCACCCTCGTCAAGATTAAACACGTCCTTCGGTACAGAGCAATCACCGCATGCTAGATCCCGGACTGTGCTGATTCGCGACCATGAGAAGTCTGGAGTCCCTTGCTCCCCTTCTGAGCTCATCAGCGTCACCCCCGCTTCAATTGCCTGAGGTGAGCGCTACGCCCGCTCGCTGTCCGAGACAAACGTGGTCTTCCGCGACATCACGACGAAATACCCAACGCAATGGCACAGCTTGTCCCTAGCATTTCTCTTTCGCGCGCTCATCTCCTCAGAGATTGTCTGCCTCATTCTTGCACATAGAGCATAGTCTGTTGAAACAGCCTCCTCGCACTCGCGGCGGGGTTCGGGATCCAAAAACAAGAATGAACAGTTCCCGGTAACAAGCTCTGCACGCTGTATTCCAACCAAAGCCGTCGCCTCATCGTAGTAGGAACGCGTATAGTACTACCTACGACTGGCGGGAACCATCGGTGGAATTGGCACGACACCCTCCAGGCCGTCCGCGGATAGCTCCACCGCCATACACGGCTCACTGCGACCCGCCCAGTTCTGGACTGGAACAGAACTTGTTGGGTCGAGCTCAGCAGTTTTGCGGTATCACCATTGCAGATTCTGCTTCCCGATGGTCTTGGGAACACCAGTGTACTTTGCTCGCGCTTGTGTCACACGCTTGTGACTCTGACCACGTCCAGTCCCGGCACACGGTGTGGCCTACTGGGTGCCACCAGAAATCCCGCGAGCGACACATAGGCTCTCTTTCTCCTGCCTCACATCCTTAAATTTGGCCTGTAGGCCCAGGAACTCGGAAAGCGCTGCCTTGGTCGTCACCCGCACCTCAAGCAGCTCTTGAACGGCTTGCTGTTTCTTCTCCTTGTAGTCATTGATTATTGTATTGACACCAGCTATCTCTTGATCCTCCGCCCTTACCTTGGTCGTCTACGCGGTAAGCATCATGTGTACCTCTTCTATCTGCTCCCGCGAGATCGATTAAGAGCTAGCTACAACGGAAGTCTCAACCGTTGTCCACGACGGCATGGCCGGAGGTGGAGACCGAGAGGGTGTCACCCCCGATGCACCAGGAGGACGGAGGGTCGCACGAGAAGCTTGCCCTCCTCCGCGGCGGATATGCGACCGCGCAGGGGCGGAAATGCCGGACATGCGCACGCGTGGAGCGGACGCAGTTACGGCCCGGACAGTGAAGCTGGCTGTTCTCGAGGTACAGGCAGATTGAATAGACGCGCGACAAGGAGGTATCTGGTTGGCAGCACGCCCTGGTGGAACTGCCAGTTTTATAGTAGCACCGTGAGTCGCCAGAACAGTGGCACCATCGGGTTGTTCACCTTCTGGACGAAACAGAGACGCCGCCGGCGTTGTCCGGGGCTGGAAAGTCCCCGCTAACCTGCCTACTGGGTGGGGCTGAGTTGCATTAACTTTGTGGTTCGGTGCAGTCACAGCGACAGGCGCAGCCGGGCCATCATCCTCCCCCTCCCGCCGCTCGTGGGTGCGCTTGCGAGATCGTTGCATTGGAACAGTCCTTCTCGTTCTTCTGGCCGTCAGAGACATCGATGTAGAGCAGCGCCACAGGCAGGATAGGACAGGCAGAAGTTCGGTGAGACGAACAAGTTCGAAAAGTATGTCGCAGTTGTTGTGAACTGAGCAGTACAAGTGCCACCTAGCAGGTACCACTGGTGGTGCGGCCCGTGTAAGCTCATACACACACGGAGAGTGCCTGCCAACGTTTGAAGTATCATAAGCGTCAACGGCAGGACTGGAAGCAGGGGCTGAGGGCCTGGAAATGGGCATTCCAAAAAGTAACCAAAACTCAGACTTGAGTGCTGTCACTAGTGACAGGGGCTGAGACCTGCACATGTGAAAACACATGAGCAGATGGTTGTGCGAAATCTAATCTGAAACACAACATCCGTCTGCCGATGTATTTTCATACGTGCAGATCTCAACCTCTGTTAATAGTGACACCCCACAGATCTTATAAATAACATACTTTTCAAACGTCAAATGCAGCTATTGCGGCGTGCTCCGAATTGCTTCTTTCTATGCGCAAAATTGATTGCCGCCACCCGTGCCCTTTCAACCTTTCCTGGTTGTTGTGTCCGTACCCCTCCCGCGCTACCACTTTCTTCTCTCAATCTTTCCATTCTCTACCGTCACCCGTGCACCCTCCCCCACACACGGATCTTTGCTCGTCTTCTCCGCCATCAACCTATAAAGTCCTTCCTCCTTCATTCCCATTGTTGATCCTTTCTCGCAACCGGCGTACTTCCGAAATGACCGACAAACTTCCCATCGCGACCGCCAACCCCGACTCGCTCACGTCGCCCACGGAGCCGCACCTGGGGGTACAATCGGACCCGGAATCGCAGCCAGCGGCGAGACGGGAAGAGTTCCGAGCCGAAGCGGGCGTGCAGCCCTCTCCCGCGGCGTCACCGCACCGCAACCGCCAGCGACAGGTTGCCTCAGGCCAAGTGCGCCCTTCGCCCGGCCGCTCTCCGGCATCAGAGACTGTGGACGGTGAGGACTCTGATGTGGTTGACGTGGAGGTCGAGGAGCAGCTGTTGTCGTGTCGGACTTTCTCAAAGGCCGACTACGAGTTCACCGAGGTCTACGTATATATTGCGCAGACTATACGGCCGCAGCGCGTTCTTCCCGAAAGCACGGACGCCACCATCGACGGCCTCCAGGCCATCATGATTGAGCACGGCTACAAGTACAACCTTGGCGTCATGTCCGTCACGGTGCGACGATGCAACAGTCCGTCGCTACCGGACATTGCCGACGAGACCTTCAAGGACCGCACGGTGTTGCGCCAACGTATGAAGCGTGGTATTGTGGACGGCCTTCATCGTCGCCAAGCTGTCCTTCGCCTGAAAGAGGAAACGGACGGCACGGCATCGGCTCGCGAGCTCCTCGGCGTGTGTCCTATCAGCCGAAAGGATGGATGGGACATGACGGATACGGAAATCATGTCCGACGCGTCCCAGCAGAACACCTCCGCCGGACTGGTCCGCATCGACAAGTCGTTTTTCCTCTACCTCATGAGTGTCATCCACTTCATGCAGGCTTTCGCCGTCGAGAACGACATGGACCCACTGGTGTTGAGTAAGAAGGGAGCCACGGAATCAATGACGAAGGCCATTCTGCTGCTTGCAACCGGCCTGTCTGCCTATCGCCGCTACAAACCCGGAGCGAAGATTTTCCTCCCAGGCTCAGGCCTCGTGAAAGTGCTCCACGACCTCACCTTCTACACCTCGACCTCTAAGAAGTGCGGCATCACTCACCTTGATGACCAGCATCTTTGGTCAAACAGCCCTCGAGTCGTAGCTCCGTTCAGGACTTCCGCGTCGCGGTTCATCAACAACACAGAACGCGATGGAAAGCTTGAATCTGAAGCTTTACACGCGTGCGCGCGCCGACTTTTCCAAGTATTCCTACACTCGTTTGAGAATTATGGCATGGCGAAGATCCTCAGTTGTGACGACTTTCTGGGGACTGAGATTGCACAATCGAAACCGCTCAGAATTTCCGTCAAAGAGCTCTATCTGAACTAGATGCGCCTCTTCTCAAAGAGAGACAACGACTCTGCAGAAGATCTGGAGAAGCGCTACAGAGCGCGCGCTACGCGCTTCGCGAATAAGGTACCTGAGCACTACACCCCCGTGCTCAGCGAGCACTCCGCCCCGGCTAGCGTGACGACCCCAGCTGCGGTGCCCTCTACACACCGCTCCGCTAGGCGCGCTCCTGCTTCCCACGCAACCGCACTCGATCCTGCAGTCCGTGCGTGGAAGGCCCCAGGAGTGATGCCCGCTACAAAAGCGCTTCCCTGGAAGACAACGGCTGCACCCTCCTCGCGGTCAAAACCACGACTTGTGAAGATTGTGCAGTCGGGGAAGTCTGGTGGAGTGAAAAGGGCAGTGGGGCAGTCTAGACGACGGGTCACTGAGGAGACCAAGGTGGCCTAGGAGCTCACGGGCCAACGTGAAGGTGCCCCGCAAATGTTCGACGACGAGATTTCGACCCAGCTGCCGGTCGGCACTGCGGACAAGACCGTGGTGTTTGAGAAAGCACCCGACAATTGTGAAAATCTTGCATACGCCGGCCGGCTAGATCACGAAGAAGAGGAGTTGCGTGTGTGGATGGCGAAAGACCTGTACCCCATGCTCTGGCTGCTTCCCATCCACATACCCATTGAGCATCGGGCGCACTTGTACCTCTCCATCAAGGACATTGTAGCCATGCATCGGATTCAGTTCTTTATGGGGAGGTACGTGTACTTTACCGAACTTGAGGGTATCGATGTGGGTCCGGACATCTAGAAACCCAACCGGCCTCAGACACACTTCTGAAGGAACGTAGCAGACGGGGGTGAAGAATATAGCAGAGGATATGCCTACTTTGAGAAGCGACAAGGTGAGCTTCAGCACCTCGGGTACACGTGACTTGAGAATTTCGCTGACTCCAGCGGTATTCCACGCGGAAGCCTCGAGCCCCTGGTGTTGACATCCAAGTGGAAGCTTTCACCGTTGAAAAGTTGTTTTTGTTCATAAAGAACACATTCATCGGGGAGAATGTCCTGGGACAGGTGCCGAATGAGACGTGGTGGAACCCGAATGTGAACGAGGAGGAAGACGAGGAGGACGCAGCAAACCGGGAGCTGGAAATCGCCCGCTACTCAAGTATACGGAGCCTGGTGATGGAAGCATGCGAATCGAGCGCGGATTGGGTGTGGACTTCGCGAAGGCGTGCGTAGCTGCACGTGTGGGCGCGTCAGCTTGCTGCCTACGTCGGTCTGAGGAAGACATCTTGGAGGAAGCTGTTCATACCTAAGACGGGGGGTCGGTTTTTGGTTACTGAGAAGGACTGCCCATGCCGAGTGCCGCACAATGACTTTGACAAATCACTGAAAGCGAAGACGCTGGGCTTTTGCACAATCCTGAGCGGGGCAGTGGGCTTCTCGTTGTGGGTGTGGGACTGGTAACATGTTTTTGTATACGGGGAGGAGAGCAAGCAGGTGACAGCGGCGGCGTTGTTCAAGATGAAGAAGATCATTCTGCCGCCTCACTCTGTGCTTTTCGGGCATGTGCATCTCACACACGCGGGGGCGGGGTGTGAGGACCGCATTGTGGATGAGCTGACGGCATGGTACCGTGTGTACTTTATGCCCGAAGGGAAAGGTGTGCCGGACCAGGTTTTCTGCGCACTCAGAGGGCTACCGTAGTTCTCGGCAAGTGAGATGGCCCGTGTTAGTCGTAGGAGTAATGAAGGAGGTGAGCAGTCGGGCAGTGGGGACGACGCGGACGTGGTTAGGTTTGCCGACTCGGGCGAGGATGGGATTAGTAGGGCAGAGGAGGTTAGTTCTAGAGATGGTAGTTTCGAATGCGATGACTCCAAGGATTTGATTGCTGTTCAGACAAGTAGTGAGGAATATTCGGTAGCTACACGAAGAAGTGGCTGAATAGCCTGAAGTAAAATAAACTCACACACTACAAGCCTGTTTGAGAACCAGTTCCAGGCGAGTATGCCACACTATAGCAGCTCGGAAAGACTTCGGCTCAGCACCAAGGACGGTCGCCCAGAAAAGTGGGGGATTTGGGGGACGCTATAGCAGGAAAAACAGGTTTGAGAAGTAACGAAAATTTAGACTAGGGGAGTGTCACTAGTGACAAGACCTCAGATCTACACGTGTGCAAACACATGAGCTGATGGATGTGCGAAATTTGACCTGAAAAACAACACCCATCTGCCCAAGTATTTTCACATGTGCATATCTCCGCCCGTGTTACTGGTGACATCCCACCGATCTTAAAATCTAAGTACTTTTCAACGCCACGACGTACACGTTTACAACCTCTCTCTCACGCCGACTGGAGGTTTAGTTTGTTTCTACGCTTCGTTTGATATGTGTAAGGCTTGTTTAGCACCAGAAGTGTGAGCTTTCCGTTCTTCACGAGTCAACTGTACCACGGCTACAGCAAGGGTGGAATGAAGTGTTGGCGTCTGTACTCCGCACGTGCTTCTAAGGAGAGGTGGGCGTACAGCGTAGGAAGAATGTTGTTTCGTATGGAAGGATACCGACCTGACTGTAGGCCTCAGCCTCGCGCTGCAATTGGCAACATTTTGGCACCAACCACGCGGTGCCAGATGTATGTATGTGTGCGCGCACTATGAACCAGTGACAGGTTGATGCAAAAAGCAGGCTCTACTACACAAAGGCAATACGAAGGACAGAACGACTACGTCTCAGCCCCGGGATACAGGTAAACACCTTATGTTCGGCACAAACTAAACTGACGCCGTCCAGTAGCACTCGTGCAACGTGCCACGCCTTTCGCGGATTATACGTTCGTCCTTATTTGCGTTCCAATTTATTCACAATACTGTCCGAGAAATGAGCGCAGAGTTCTACACATCATTTCGTGCCATATAAAGAAACATCGGCAAAATTTTGGGTGAGCCAATGTAGACGAACAACTCCGAGCATAATGCTCAGTTTATTAGAGCCGCAGATGGCGCATATTGCGCGTAGCGGTCTTCAGTGCAGTGGCGCATAACCCGTTGGAAGGTAATTAGTAGTATGAGGGTCCAAGGTGAGCCTATCCACGTGAGGCAGGCTATATGTCATCATGTGGCATTGACATATGTAAGGTGAGATGCGTAACTGCAGTGTACTACACAATTCGCATTACGAGCTGGATGTTTTACTCAGAAATGATCGGCGGGTAGTGGATGCGGGCGTTCACTGGACCCGGCAGTTCAAATTATTTACTTTTTGGAAGTCGGTGTACATGCGAAAAACCTCCGTACTACACGAACTCCGCGTTTTGGAATGCCACGGAAGTCAGTATTCCATAACATTCCAAAATGTGAAGTTCGGGTAGAAGTTTTACTACGTTCCTACACCCGGTGGACGTCCGCATCCATTTCCGAAAACACAGACGCCGCCACCATCGACGCCGAGATCCTTTATCAGTTTATTGGACACTACATGTGAGCTTGGGAAATGAATGGTAAGAGTATGGAGGCGCAACAGTACTCACACGTCGATAGGAGCAATACCCAGGGATTTGTTAATGGCAGAGTCCCTGGAGTCGTTGCGAGCAGCAAACTCACAAGTCCTAGAGTGTGAAATATAAAATCAGCAATCCTGAATGACTTCGTTAAGTTCCGAAGTCGCTGTGGCTAGATCCAGATACATTGGGAGATATGTCGCTGCTTCGATCGACCAAAAACCTGTATAGATGCGCCAGTATCGATTCGAGAGCCATTTATTTCCCTACCTTTGCAAAATTAGAGGTTGCTGACATGAAGAGCATTGCAGACGACGAAAAAAAAGCTGTGACTTGTGCTGTACGACATTCTGATGAAAACTTACTCGTGAGACGATGGTAACACACATTTGTTTGCCACCTTACTCAAAATGCGTACACAAGGTGATGCTTTCGCCATTCTTTTCATACTATGAGTCTTCTAATAGTAAGCTTGAGAAGAAACTAAATGCGTGTGAAGCATTGGTATTCCTGAAGTATTATGTCTCAGTACCGCGCTCTCCAGCTAATTTTTCAAATCTTCCCTCCTCAGTTGGTTCGAGGCTCGCCCTTACGTAAACTACGTGTTCGACAATAGCAACCCCTTCTCTGAATGCCACAGTGCAATCACTATCCATGTAGAGTGCCATTTCGTGGGCAATGTTGAGAATCCAAGTGCCATTGCGAACGTCATACCTACAATGGCTGACAGCCCTATAGTGTGGGTGCCTCTTCCCAACTTGCTCGTCTCGTTCACAATAGTTGCAGCGCTCCGTAATGGCACCTTGGCCAGTCTGACCATTCTCTTCATCGCTGCGTTCGCACTTTATCCGGTTAGAGGACCTATGCCACAAGGAACACAGTCGTCAATGCTGCTGGTAAAGTGTGCGGAATGTTACTTTTAGCGTGGCTCCGCGGTCTTTTATCTCTCCGTGAAGCTACACATCTTCACGTAAAGCAGTGACAGAAGATTTTGACATTAAAATTTGACCTCGTTATCGGACCAACGAAAATTAAAGTCCAGGATTGCCCAATCAATGAGAGTAGGAGGACAATGGCCTTGCTGCGGTCGTGCAGGAATTTAGAGGACCACTGCAGCATAAGGAGGCTACTTCTGTTCACGAGCGGGGTGAGGCCCTCTCTAATTTTAGTGATTCGTCGCAGTCCCATGTGCTTGTGAACCCGAATCTTCTCCAACCCGGACTCCACGGCCAGTTGGCGAGCGTCGGAATCCCATTTATCTCGCATCATCTTAGCAAGCTCGTCCAATGATACTTCTTCGGTTGCTTTGTGTAGGAAAACCGTTCGAGCTGAGCTGGAGAATGCCGAAACGAAGAAAGATGTCATTTGCTTTGAAGACAACACCTGCTGCTTTGTGCAGACAACATATTCCCGTATAGTTAAATTGATTGACCCTGAGATGTCATCAGAGAACGTTGAGTCTTACAAATATTGTTGGATAGAGGAAGTATTCTTTCGGAACAGCTCTTGCATTTTCCGAGTGTAAAGGTTCGTGGAAAGTCTTACTGCTTAGCCGATGAGTAAACGCAGCTAATCTAGATTATCGATGGACAGAAAATCTAGGCGGGTCGCTCTTCCATCGGACTAAGCCAGTGCGGAGAATAAGAGGACCAGTTACTAGTAGGATGTGAGTGGAAACTAAAGGAGCCTATCCAGCGAACTAGGTAGAGTAAAATCACCGTGCAGTCTAAAATTTACTTGGATTTCCTGTTGCCTGCCCCAAAACCAGCCTTCCCCCAGAGTGGGTACATAGAGACTAAGTACAAGTGGAGAGGTTAATCGTGGTAGAGACTAACAAGTAATAAAACTCTGATGAAACTGCTGATGTGGTGTGTGCGATGCGTTGGCGGCGAATAGGCGCAGTTAGACTGAGGCATCTCCGCCGAGCTGCGAATGTAAGCATAGTCTTACCGATACGTAAGTGGACACTTACGGTCTCTATTCCGCACGAGCCCCGGGACATCTCCCTGCGCTACTATCATTCCCGTGGCATTCCAGTGCACCCCCTCAAGGTAGTAGGGGGGCGCGCGTGCACCATTCACCGGGCCAGTCACACGTGTTCATCTGCTGGTGCGACAGATATAGTGTGCCTGCACACCTCGCCGTCTTCACTGGCACCGCTGCTTGTCTATGTGATTCCTTAACGTGACCCACATGAAGTCTATCTGCCAACCTCCCCTCTTCCTCCCCTTCACCTTGAACCCCCCTCCCCTTCCCCCTCTCCATTCTCGCCGCGCTCTCCTTTCACTGCTTGCCTCATTTCTTTTTCCACTTCCTCCCCTTGCCACCACGCCCCGTCCTCACGCCGCAGCCACGCTGATTCGCTCGCGATGCGCTCCCTTTCTCTCGCTGCTTCGTCCCCTCTCCTCCTCCACGCTGCTCTGGCGCGGCTCCATCACAACGCCTTCAGCCTCGTTCCGCGTTGTGAGGCCGCGGCCGGACTTGCTGGATGAAGCGACGTATGGAGCGGGCGGGGCGGCGTTTTTCAGGCAGATGGAGGATAGTGGGGGGTGCGTGAGACCGAGTAGGGCGCATATCGGCACCGGGAGTAAGACGCGGGCGGCGGAGTGGGGTGTGCCCGTGTGCGTATGGCCGGTGGGCCGGGGAGTATATGGATGGAGCGAGGATGGGGGGTTGATCTATGAGGAGGGCGTAGGAGGAGGGGGGATGGTGTGTGGGCAGAAAGTCAGAGACGTGTTGCGAGGCGGTGGGGAGCTCATGTTTGAGTGCGAGGAGTTTGTGGAGGTTGGGGAAGATATTGTATGGGAGGTGCTTGAGGAATTGGGGTTGGGGATGTAAGACGTGGTATGGGATGTGTGTATTTCAATCCATACAGGTTTTCAAAATGCTTGTTCAGTAGCACGGTGACATCGGCAGCAGTGTGCAACTACGCAACCGAGGATTCCGCCGTTTCAGGTACAGTGGGTGCGGGTTCGGTCGCTCCAGCGTTTGTTGAATCCATCCAGTCGGAAATGGCCTTCACAAAAGCCGGCGCGTCTTCCTCATGTGGACAATGCCTAACAATCATACACACACAAAAGTCGCATGAGATGTCAGTATTATGCAAAATTCACTGCATAATCTCGCCAATCGCAACGCAAAACAGAACAGACGCCATCGCTAAACTCACCCGGACTGTACCGGCACAATAGTTGCCGCCGGGTACTGCTCCGCAATTTTCTTCAAACGCTCGCCTGATTTGTTCAACGGATCCAGTACTCCCTGAAAAACCAACAGAGGCCCTTTATACGCCCTGAGCAGTGTACTCAGAGAGCGTGGCGGCGGCAGAATAAGCCCACTGGCGAGCACTTCCACAGCTCCATAATCCTGTGAGTCGCGCCTGATCTCGCGCGCTAGCTGCTCATCGGCGGCGTCGGGATTCGTCGGGTAGACAAGCTTCAACGTCTTACCGATACGCCCTTGCAGACTGCGTAGGAGAACTGAGCTGGCGAGGATGCGAGCCCATCGCCAGTTGCGCATCACATACTGAAACAATGTATTCTTGGGTGGGTCGGGCAGTGCAGGCGCAGCGTCTTCCAGCTTTCCGGCAGTGTTGATTAGACATAGACCGGCACACATCTCGCCGTAGGCATCGGACGCAAAAGCAGAACTCAGGTAACCACCTGAGATCAGATACAAATCGCGGAGCAGACACACAACACCCGAACCGGGTCAGAAAATGGTTACTTGCCATGCACGCAGGAAAGTCACATTCGCCACCTCGCCTGTTCACCAGCAAAACGTACCAATGCTGTTCCCCGCAATGTACACAGGCTCCTTGATAACTTCCCGAACAAAGTCCCAGATCATGCACTCCCAAAAATCCTGCGTATACTGCGTGGGCGGCTTCTCCGACCGCCCAAACCCCACCATATCAACAGCAAACACATGATACCTTTCCTTGAGAACCTTTAAGCTCCTTCTGAAATGCTGCGAGCTCGCGCCAAACCCATGCACCAATAGCAGCGGCGGCTTCCCCTCATTCCCCCTCCCCTCCTCCACATACCGGATCAAAAACCCTCTCCACCTCCAAAACCTAGCGCGATGCTCCCCATCCACCGTCCTCCCTTCCCCTACATCCCTCCTCGCCATCATCTCCGCAAACTCCCTCGCATCTAAGTAATCCAACACCATCTTTGCCCCTCCCCGCTACACCCCCCTCCACACCCTCCCATTCTCTCTCTCATGCGCATGCACAATCTCATACATGCGCCGCTCCGACAACGCCCCCTGCCTCAACACCTCACCCAAAGTCCTCCCCAAATCCACCCGCTCATCCCGCTCCCACCCCCCCCAATACCCCCTCAACACC